>JXXB01036147.1:0-10048 GCA_000956275.1 Anopheles koliensis | reverse complement strand
GGTGATAATAGTTATAAAATTTAAGTACCATCCAATGCCTCGCGCGAACCAGGCTCGCCCGGCAAAAGCGTTTGGCGAGCATAAATTACTTTCTTGCCCGTTTACCACCGCCGGGGCCCGGGTTGGGGCCCACAGCCTTGCAAACATTATCGTACGAGCCCCCGCGGGTAGGTCGAACCGGCCGGATCGAGAACCGTCCAATTTAATCCGACCGATGCTCGATGAGTGCCGAATCGCGACGCATTCCGACCGGTGGTGGATTGGATTGCTCGCGGGTTAGAACGCGCGATTTTGCGTCACCTTCCGCCCATCGGAACGAGATGCGCGCGTGGCGATCTCACCAACCACCGAACCGAAACCCAACCAATGTATCTTCCTCATCGGATCGGTTCTCACTCTCAGCGAGATCAGCACACCATCAAAGCCATCATCATCATCAACATCATCGCCCGTCAGATTAACTTTGAACGGCTTGTTGGTGCAGCGTCTAGCACCGTCCCGATGCAGTGTGCTCGTTAACTCGCCGCATTGCAGCACAGGAAGAGCGGTTTCTGCTTTTTAAAAAGCCCTGCCGCACGGTTGAAGTGCTCGCCCAGAAGTGCGCACAATGGAATGCGCACAAGTGCAGCGCCCGGTTGTTGTAGATTTGTTTGGAATGCATATCTCAATATTACGGCATTATGTCATTAAAATATTTCCTTTCAACCAAGCAACACCTGCAGCACACTCCGCTCCGCCTGCACTTTTATCAACCTAGCTCGCCGGATGGCCGCGAAACCGGCTCACACGCACCCGGACTCGCTGCAAAATGGGGTCTGAATGTGTGTGTGTACGCGCGTTTGATCACGGCACCGTGGTAGCATTGGAAAATATTATGCTCTCACTTGTCCGACTTAATTAAATCAAAAGCCCTGACTGACTGAGCAACCCATGTCCGAGCGCACCATATTCTTGTCGGTGTTGTTTTTCTTCCTCGCCCGGTGCTGGTTGGTATATTTTTGCTGCGTGTCGTCGCCGGGAGGAACTGGTTTGCAAGCAAACGGCACGCAGCTAGTTAAGGTGGCCTCGGCGCAGATCGGAAGAATATTGTTACCGCGGTAGGAACCGATACAGTCGGTTGTTGGGGTGTTGACTCGCCACGTTCATCGCTGCTCCTTATTAACTCCATCGGAGCATCGATCGTTAAAGATCGTTTCCCAGAATTAGTGCGAGACCGACTCGCCTTCCGTCCCGTCAAGCCCGTACCCGGACGAACCGGGTCGGATCCAACCATGGCCATGATTAGCCAGCCAAACGGATGGATTCCGGGATTCACGCACTCCTGGGAGCATCGCGCGCCTTACCTACCCGGGAAGGGAAACGTTCCTGCCGCAACCGACCGGTACGGGTCCGGGTCCGATGATTGCAATCGATTTTATGCTCCATTTTGCACTTTTCTCACTAATGGGAACTTTTATTCCCACAATAGTGCCGACCGACCTCTAGGGTAGTCCCCGGTCGGGTGCTAAAATCTCAAGCATCTCACCATATAATTGCGGCCAGATCTTCAAATCGTGTTTGATCCGGCGCAAATCAGGTCGCACCCGTACAACAACTAACTCATGCTTTCACGTGGCGCTAACTAAGCAACCAGCGCTTCTCAAGTTAACATCTCACCACCACCGGCGGTATCCTCCCCATGCCGTGGCAGGAAAAGGTCACACCGGCGTGTGTGTTGCCAAGAATCACACCCCAAAAGACGGCCGAACCACCAACAACATCTGTCGATACCGATCAATCAACACAATCGTTGAAAAGTGGCTCTGCACGCGCCCGGGACCACTCGGGACCGGATCCATTTCCGTCCCGACAGCAGGAAACTTGAGAAATTTCAACCATCGAAAAAAACTAAGCGGACACAGACACACAAACACACGAAAGTCCCCTGTGTGCCGTCGTGCGAGAGGGTCATGTTCAATTTGGATCGAGATAACTTCATATACCGGGTGGAGAGTGAGCAATACAGAAATACACAACGGCTCAAAACGCCAGAAGGATGGTGAGGTGAGAAGGTGTGAATCATGAAAATGTATTAAAACAGGAAATCTATCAGATCAATAACCGGGCTCCGGGAATGTGTGTGTGTCCAACGATTCGAAGCACGGACCACAAACGCAACATAGCTCTAAGATACCTTCCGTTGCCTAATGATTTTGGCTCCACGCCAACTCCGCGGACGGCGCAGACCAAAATTAGTCCACCGTGTTCGCGAACCTATCGCAGAACGCTATCGAAATTTGCATCTATTACCCCTGTTCCCGCGGGGTGAGTTTAGTTCCCCGGACGTGTGTTACACACGTCCTCCCAAATGTGCCCGTTGGGGTCACCGCCGAGGTGCTTCATTATCGCCCGACGCCCGGTTCGTGCAGTGGAACAGGGCGTACATTTCTTCACAGCTGCTCTCACTGTCCACCCCCCGACGAGCGAAAGATCGCGATCGCGATTGCAAATCGTGATCGTCCTTTACCCGCCAAATGAGTTGTGAACATGAAATATTTAAATAACGATTTGCTTCCTGCACGGCCGCGGGTCGCCCGAGGCTTCCGCATTCCTTCGGCGCTCCCAGCGAAGGGGACATGCGACATGCATATTCCAAATCGCAAACACGTCGCAGTACAATGTAGCAAGCACCGATAGCGCTATTTCGTCGACATTTTCTCGCTTGCATCGGCCGGTGGATACGCGGTGGACCTGCCAATTCCCATAAATATACCTAACAAGCGTTCGACCGGTGTGTCTGGAAAACAAAACCATCGATAACATAGCTCTATCATCCCGGCTATACCCTAAGCATCGATAACAAATGATCGAAATTTTGTTACAAAAAATAAGGCACCTATCAAGCCGGCAGATTTATTCGAGCCAAATGTGTGTAGAGTGTAGATAACCGCCCGTTCGATGCTCCAACCTTCGGCTACAGGTCTAGGCGTTTATTTTTCTCTTCTATTCCACACAACGGCACGCCTTCGGACGGATTTTTTTTTTTGTTTTTGGGGAGATATTGGGGGCCCGTTGTTAGGCGTTGTCTACGCCTGCCGATGATAAAGCGATTAAATAATATTTATGGAAAATGGGATATATTTATCAGAATGAACCTTTTCGAGTGTGTGTGTGTGTTTTTTTTTTCGCTCGCTTCCCATAGTTCGACAAAACGGCGAAACAAATTGAACCTGACGAGCTACAGAACAGATTCCGAGAGGTAGCGCACGGGACGTTTTCCTGCTCTACGGTCTTTTTCTTTCCTTTGAAATGATATCTACCACGGTTCCGTTGAAATATTACACATTTCATTTAATCTATAGCTTTCGACGCCCAAACCTGGACGACCTGAACCTGATACCTCGCCGCCCCCGACGTGTGTTCCGACTTCGGAAGCTATGGTCTATCGATTTTCTACGACGAGCGCGAGAAGAAACCCCCATAAAGCGGTTTCGGAAAGAAGTTGTTGATTTTTTGTCCCTGTTCGTTGAATGTGTACCCATCATCCTACTGATTCCGATTGGCGGCGTGTTTCTTTTTGCCTTACCCCTTCACGAGATCGATCGATTCGGAGCGACCTCACTTGAAACCGGTCAGTCTAGGCGGCGCACTCGGGCGAAGAATTTCGGGCGAGTGGGTTCAAGTGTAATTTTTCATCGTTCCAAATGATGCCTTGTTTCCTGGCGACCGATATTTCGCGCCCAACCACTTGCCTGTCCGATGGTGTCCGAGTGCGATTTTTGGATTTCCAGGACTTGCGACGGGAACTGATCAGGCGATAAACATTGCGCACCGTATCACTCTGTGCGGAGAGACCGTGGATCGTCTCCAAATTAGCTAATCTGATGGCAAATTCTTCTAACGGAGCGAGAACCGAACCTCAACAGTATCGGAGCGATCACCGTACCCGTGCGGTAGCATAAGATACCTGATTTTATTGCGCTTGATAGCCATCAAGATGCCGGACCACCGGCAACGAGATGATTGTGCTCGGTGGCGTGATCTGTACTCCGCAGTGAACGTTAACGTTAACGAGAGCATCCTTTAATTAATGCTAAAAAAAGCTAACTTTTCGATTGGTTGTATGGTGCTGTAGAGCGTAAACAAAAAAAAAGCACCCAAACTCAAACTTAGTTATGGGAAAGTTTGCGTATGGCGTCCAAAACCGACGCCACGGTCTCCAGGACGCGTCATTAATCTTCAACTTAATGAAATCATCAAACTCCTGGCTCGAGATCGGAGCGAAAATTAGTCGTCGTTTGTATGCGTTTCGATGGCTATTTACGAGATGCATCTCGCTGCAACTCAATTCGTTTGGATCGGTTCGATTGGATTGCAAACGGTTTTTCGGCGGTCCGACCCGGCCTCAATTAGTGAAGATATTGAGGCATATCTGGTGCCGGTAATCTGCAGATCGCAGAACCAGATGGCAGCACGAACGGCGGGAACGGATGCAAACGTAGAATGCAAATCCGAACGAGTGAGTTCATCAGCGAGTTATTTTTATCACTCCAGCCTCGAGGTCTTTGGTCGTACTTCCTCGACAATGTACACAACACACGTACCACAAGTGGACACTTTTCTTGTTTTGTTCTTCTGTCATGCAAGCGAAAGCGGTTCGGAAAAGAAACTAGAGCACTTGTTGCTGGACCCGCGCCTTCCGCATTGATGTCGTGTCGTGGACGGTTCTTAAGACAACGCCGACGACGACCTTTCCGCCTTCTCGCGGGTCCCGTGGGTTGATCGCACGGGAAGCCTGCTGATGCCTACCTGCCTGCTTGCACGCCTGCAAGAATGGGAAATCGAACGGTTGTCTCTAGGAAAGATATTAAGTTGTAATGTTACAGTTGAGGCGACCGCACATGCCTCTCTTCCTCTCTCTCTACGAAGGCCTTGTAGCTCTTGATCCGACGCTGACGCGTTGACAGTTGATCAGCAACACCACCACCACCACCACCATCACCGGTGGTGGGGCAGATTGGAGATTCGGGGTGTCACCATCTTGAAATGCTACACACATCATCGCATCGCGTTGGGAATTCTTTGCGGCTGAGGCTCGCGGCAGGAAGTGGAGAAGAACGATGATTGAACAACAGAAATAAAATCAGTGAATAAAATTTTAATGAAGCCAGTTAAAGGCCCCGAAAACGACACTGCGACGGACGCGTCCGCACCGGCTCGCGCAACCGGAGACCAACAAGTTTTGCAAATATGTGTGGTTTTATACACAAGCGCACATAAAGCAGTGCCGATGGGCGCGCGCGCGAGATCGGGACTCGATCGCGGACCAGTCGTTTTGCGATCGAGCCTTGGAGGGAAATGAATGAACATCATCTACTAATGGGCCGGGACCCGGGATAGTGCGTAAATAAAACTCACCCAGCCTCCCCGGCACAAACAAGTCCTGCAGCTTGCACGCCGCTGCACCGGTGAGGTCCAAGCGATGGGAATTATTGGGAGGAAATTTTCATATTTATATCTCTCCGGGCACACATTCTCATCGGAGCGCGGCGAAACTTATTCTGTCACTTATTGGACAACTCTCACGCGTACCCGGTTTGATTGACCGAACGCGGCGCGCAACACGGCGTTCTTGGTGCGTGTGCAAATTGGCACATTTCCCGCGGGTGTGCACAAGTTTTTCCTCCCCCAGCTACGGGAGGAATGCGAAACCGGAATCCCGGACCCCGAGCAGGATGCTAATTAATGTACCACCAAAGGGCACGGGGCGGCTATCTCCCAGCGACGATACGATTAGATGCGATCTGACCCACTTGCATTTTCCTTTCAACTGTGGACTCTCGCCACCACCCAAGCCGGATGGCGGTGGAATGTTTTGGCCTTTTTGATGGGCGCTAATTGCGCTTGCAGCAAAGGTTGCCGCTAGCCATACAAACACACGCGCCCGGCAGGGTATTAATTTGGTAGCAGTTTACAATCACTTTTTTGGCACAAAACATGTTTTGTCTCGATTGAAACACACGGACACCCGTAAGGGGTAATCCTATTGCGTAAAAATGATCCCCTGTGTGAGGCACGATTTTTGAGCTAGCCTCCTGCAATTAACGCCAAGTCTCACACTGACTCACGGAGCGGCAATAAAGACCGCGCCGTATTGATGCATCTGTATGCGATGGAAACACCGTTCAAGCTCTCTTAAGAAGCTGCCGGATGCGGACGAGCTTTTAAACGTTACGAAACAAGCTTTCAGACGGGGAGGATCGATGATGATCATTCGATGAAATAATTCCTAACTTCACGTTCACGTTCGCACTTGACCAGATGCGTACGTAACATACGTTTCCTCGTTTTGCGATTTATTACGCAATTGCACTCTGTCAGGCAACAGCAGCAGCAGCAACGCAAGTGCACATTTGCATCTTTAATTCCCCAGCATCGTTGGAGCATTGCAAAAATAAATATATCACATCGCGAACGATTAACACAGCTGCTGCTGCGGTCGCTTATTAAGCCATCCTCCGCGGGGAGGATGGCATGTGCTGCAAAACGGCGCTCTGTCGTGCGTTGGACGGACAGATACAAATGACGCACACATTTTACTACCCCTTCCAGCCGACCCAGGCCATGGCGAAAGATACATACGTTAACCGAAAAAAAAAAAATTGCAAGACACCAAGCGGTGGGTATCGAGGTAAAAATGTATTACTAATGAAGAAAGTTATCTGTTAACATTCCTCCACAAAATTTGCCAGTTTAATTGCCGTTTAACAGACCCCTGCGCACCCTACGGGGCGATATTTTCGTGAAACTTTATCTTAATTATTCGATTCTTCGTGCTTAATTTTCTACCCGCGCGGGGGCTTTTCCTTTCGGCTCTTCCGGCGCCCTGCACCGCGCCGAACCATGGCCCTGGTGCGCCAGACCCGGAGAGTCGACGAGAATCGACGTGGGAAAATACATAAATCGTGTTTATATTTCAATTAATTATTTCGATCCCCGCTACGCGACTGCCCAGCCTGGGGGCCGGTTGGAGATGATGGTTAGGTTTATCAAAGGGTTGCAGTAAAATTCGGGGCTCTACATTTTGTCGCCCTTCGTGTGCCGTGGCAGAAATTAATGGCTTTCGTAATCGGTTGTAATGAACCGAGCCGGGGGCGCTGTGGTGCGTGCGTGTGCAATACCGCCCGTGGATCAGTTATGGCCGGCACACGCAATCCCAGCGTGTTTTCGATGGTTCGATGGACTTACCTCTGAAAAATCGCGCTGCGACATTTTGCCGCCGATATAGCACCGTTTCCGCACGTTACTGAAGGTGTCTGCATTCGCCGTGGATGCTGCTTGTTAGCACGATATTTTACTTCCTTCGTCACTGTTGCGTCGCTGTGCCATTTCCTGTATTCCTGCTTCTTCGCTCGGGGGGAACACTTGTTGTTAACTCTCTTCCTTTTCTTTTTCCCTCTCTCTCACTATCTTTGCCCTTTTTTACAGCACTGTGAATCACCCTTTGAACTTTCATACACGTTTCGATCGCACCGCGCTCACGACGCACTCACACGGAATCGCTAAAACGAGCTAGAAAACGGAACGAATCAAATTAAAACATTTATAACAACACAAAACAGTCCTATCTAGCTTTCCCGAACGAAACACTTAGTTCTACAACAACACTACACACGCTCACATATCACGGCCGTACGGTTTGAACTGATTTAAATGCAACGCTGAAGCCATATGACAACGTTCGGTGAATAGCAATCGAAAGATATCAACACACGGGTCCAAGCGACGAACCCTCGCAGCCAATCGAGCTCTCTTCCCGTTTGCCGCCATCATCAAATTATTCAACGTCTTTCCCGTCGTCGGCTGTTGTCGTCAACCATTGTCAACACCACTTTGTTGTGCTGATCGTTCCCATCATCATCATCATCATCATTGCCATCAATGCTCATCATTAACGCTCATCCAGAAAAGAAAACGGCTCGGCAGCAGAACACCGTCGTTTCGATGATCATCGGAGCCGGACCGCGCATAACGATGAGCGCTTCGGAACACAACTGCGAAATCCGTGCCCGCCGGCCCATTCCCGCTCCGTTCCGCACGGTCGAGCTCCAAATTGAATAACTTTCATGTGGTCATAAAACTTAATTGATTTTCAACCTTCAACCGCGGTTTCTTCGGTGTTAGGTTAGGTGGCGAACGCTTCTCCCGCGGTGTATGTGTGTGTTTGTGTACGATTTTTTCTCTCCCATGCAAGGAGAATGTGCAGCACTGCCGGGGAAAGGTCATCGGGAAGAAAATGTATAAATTTCTTCCGCTTGCGGCCACCCGGTTCCGGGAAGTGATGTGGATTCGGACTTTTTTTTTTCTCCCCCGGACGAGCGGTGCTTTGGGATGGGACGAATCATCGACGCGATTTAGCAGGGAACCGCTTGCCACCGTTCCTGCTGGTTGTCCCGGGGCTCTAGGGAGGGCGAGATTTTACGCCGTAAGTTCTGATTTTTTACTGCACGTGTGCCGAGCATGTCCCTGCTTTCGTCGCTCTTTGGGGCTAGGCGGTAGGAACGCGCCCGTTTGTTCGTCCGTTCTGGATGGCGCAAGCACGGCAGCATGATGGATTATTATGACGATATTGTCCTCCAGGGATTTCCACCGTTTGTGAGTAGTTTGCGCCTGAAAGTAAAGTGAGAATCAGCGGGAAAAAAATCAGCGAAACAGTTAACAAAAGCACTGTGAATGTAGAGCCAGAATTTAAAAGGAAAATCGTTTTCATTGAAGTATAGGTAACGGTATTTGCCTCGTGTACAAGGATACGGAACACCATCTCTTCCTTCGCGCTCCACGATCCTCAAGCCAGAAACTTAAGATTCTGCCGCCTTGAACAGAGGTGGTGGCCGAAAATCGAACGAAGAGCAAAAGGAACAGGATGGGAGTTTTTACAGATTTTCACATCGCCGAAAATTAAATGGGACGGCTCCTGCCGCGGTCGGGGAGATTTAACAAATGGGAGATTTAAATTAAATTTTGCAGCTTTTTGAGCGACCAAAGTGCGCCGTACACAAAATATGTAACACGATGCTGCTTGGCAGCTGCTAGTCCGATGGCGCTGTTGTGCTGGGAGGAAAACTTCGTTCTTCAGCCTCCCGCTACACGCCGGTAATCCCTTTTGCAGGCGAGGAAAACGGCAAGTTGTTGAGTTAACACACCGGTGAGATGTGAAGCCGAAGATGAACGTTGGCTTAAGATGGCTTTTTTTGTGTTTATGCTTCAACTCGCGCCGCAGCTTTCTCCCACGGGAGGCTTCGCGTGCGGAAGAAAAGACAAGAAAAAAAACGTACTGAAGGTGCTTCTTTATGACAGAACTAATTTAAAAGGCCATCAGAACCCTCACACCTTCGCGCGAGTGCGACGCGAATACACTCGAAGGTGAAAAATTGTAACCCAGCGCCCTAAACGAGTGTTTTTGGGATGTGTTTTTTTTTGTAAAAAAAATGATTTATAAATTACTTCACCCAGGCGGTAGGGTTTGGGGCGTTCATTTCCAAACCGTTTGCGACGTAAACTGCTGAAGGAAAGCACAAAGAATCAATCGCAACATTGTTTCACATCGATTGCGTTGCGAAATATACGGAGTAGGGTTCGAGTAGGACTGTTTCTGTTCACAAAGTCTTTAAATTTCCCCTACAGTATTTGAATGTTACTCCTTTAGTACGTTTGATCTTGATCCGATGGCTAGTGTATGAGAAACAGCGACTTTCAGCTAGGTAGGCTACAGCAGCAGCACCAGCAGCAGCAGACAGATCAATTTGGTTCGAAATCGCTGGAATGTCTATTCACCTGTGCTACTTTTCTAAACATTCCTCACCGGAATATCGTACCGTTTCCCTAATTGGAACCCGACGCTTCCGCCGATGCGACCCTAAACAAACACAAACGCAGAGAAAGGACCCGACGAATGACAACGGGCGACCGGCGAGCAATCCGTCATCATTTTTCAAACCCGTCAACATCAAACTCTCGCCTCGTCCACCCGGCGGTGGCACGCAAGTGTAAGTAGTGCTTTTGTGTAGGC
>JXXB01036137.1:0-15530 GCA_000956275.1 Anopheles koliensis | reverse complement strand
TAATCAGTTAATGAAAGTTATCTCAGCGATTAAAAGAGTCTCGCAACATGAATCCAGCTGGTGAAGTTAACGCTCGATGATTTATCAGTCGGTATTCAGTCGCAAAAGAGTGATAGTACAAAAGTAAAAAGAAAAAACATCACCGAAAGCCCATGTACATACCTTCACCGACTCATCGTAGCTCATGAGCTGCAGGTTGGGCGGAAGCGCCGCATGGAACGCGAGCTTGTTCACCCACTCGCTCAGCGATTCCTTCGAGTTGGTCATGAACAAAAACTCCGACCCATCGAGCAGCACCAGCCGGAACACGTTCTTCTTCTTCGTGTAGTTCTCGGCCCGTTCGCAGCGCGCGTTCAGGATGTTGACCGGTGCGGTGGCCGCCTTCTGCATCGCGAAGTCTTCCGCATCCTTGAAGAAGCACAGCAGCTGCCCGCACAGCACGGTGTAGAACGGTTTCCACGAGCGTACCGGGGCCTTCTTGCCGCCCGACTGCAGTTCGTGCTTGCGCTCCAGCATTCCCTGCACCTCGACCGGCGGCAGGAGCGAGGCGTCCGATTCGACCGCCGACGCCCCCGGGGCACGCTGATTCTTGCGGAAGCTCTGCGCCCGGCGGCGGGTCGTGAAGGAGGGCGCCCGCTTGACCGGCTTGACGCCCATCTTCATGCTTTCCGCGCGCTTGATGTTGCTGTCCGAGCCGCGGCGCAGGCGTTCCTGTAGCATCGTTGCGAACGAGTTCGATTTCTGTACCGGGCTCGTTTGGTCGGTGCCGGTGAGGGTGGCGCTGGCGGTGGAGCTGTTCATCGTCGCGTTGCTGCCGGCGGTACTCACGGTGGACGCGTTTATGGCGGAGGAATCGTTACGATCGGCAACGAGCGGTGCTCCGGACGCAACCGAACCCAACGCATCGTTGTAGCCATTGATGGAGGCCGGTTCGCGGCGCCGCCGTTCCTCCGTGATGCGTTGCACCTCCTTCTGCTTCAGCGCCTCGTAGCGTTCGCGCTCGATGCGTTCCTTCTCCGCCACGCGGGCCGCCTGTTCCGCTTCGAGCTGCTTCTTGAACTTCTGCTCCAGCAGCGTGATTCGCTTGAGCGCGAGCACCTTCTCCTCCTGCGCCGCGACCGTCTTCTCGAAGTCTTCGTGCTTGCGGAGCAGATCCTCCACCTGCGGGATCGAATCGCCCAGCTTCGATTCCTTCAGCTGCATCTGGCGGCTGATGATCCAGCCCTCCATGTCTTCCGCCTCCTTCAGGAACCGCTGCGTGTCGAGGTTCAGCTCGTACATCTCCGACCGCTGCACGATCGTGTTGTCCAGCAGACGCTTGCGCTGCTCCAGCACGGCGATCTTCTCCTGCACCTCGTTCGCGAGGAAGTGTTTCTCCAGGATCAACTTGCGGCCGGTGCGGTGGAACACCTCGAACGCTTCCTTCCGCGTGTCCACCTCCGTCCGGTGCTCCTTGATCTTGCCGATCAGTGCCTCCGCACCGGCGACATCCTTCGCCAGGTCGGGTGCGGTGATCTTCGCCAGCATCTCGTTGATCCACGCCATCAGATCGCGATACTCGTCGAAGTACGCCTGCAGCTGTTCGGCCTGCGCGAGCTTCTCCTTCCGCTGGACGGTGCGTTCCTTCAGCTCCGACCAGACCTCGATCGTTTCGTCGCGCTTCACCTCGATGTGTTCCTTCGCGTCGGGGTACGTTTCCGCAAGCTTGTGCGCTTCGTTCACGACCGACTCGAGCTGCTCCTTGATGGCGCCCAGTTCCGCCTCGAACGCTTCGTGCGTGCGAACGAGCGATTGGATCGTTTCCAGATCGTGCCCGTAATCCTCCGACAGCACGGACGTGATTTTCTCGTTGATCCAAGCGATCGTCTCGTCCGCCGTGCGGTCGAAAACGTGCACCTGCCGGGCCCCGGCCAGCGCTTCCTGTCGTGCCACGACCAGATCCTTCAGCTCCTCCCACAGCTGTTTCGTTTCGTCCCGTTTCGCCTTTATCACGTCCTTGTTGGGATTTCCCTCGGCCAGCAGCGACTCGCCCTTCGCGACGCACGCCGTCACGCGCGATTCGTTCGCGTTCAGGTTCGACACGAACGACTCGAACTGTGCCGTCAGCTGCTCGACATGCTCCACGTCCGTGCCGTACTCCTCCGAGCCGGCCGTCGTCATCTGCAGCTCGATCCACTCCTGCAGATCGTCGACCTCGCGCACAAACTCGTACAGCTTCTTCATCGCCGCCAGCTTCTTCTCCCGTTCCGCCGCCAGCCGGTTCAGCTCCTGGAACTGATACTGGATCTTATCGTTTTTGCTCTTGATCTTCTCGCTGTCAAAGTGTGCCCGCTCTTGCAGCCCGCTCGCCAGCTTTTCAATCTTCTCCACCGTCGCCCGGAACGCACCGAGCTCCCGCTGGAGCGCGTCCAGCTTCTTCTGCAGCGAACTGACCGAATCTTCGTCCTTGCCGTAATCCTGCGACGATATGATGGGTTTCTTTTCGCGCAGCCAAAATTCCGCTTCGTTCGCTTCGGCGTAGAACTGTTGGCTTTCGACGGCATCGAGCAGCCGGAGCCGCCGCACGTTCGTGAGGTTGCGCAAATTGACCAGCTTGCTCTGCAGCTGTCCACACTGGCGCTCGATTTGCTCCACCGCGTAGTGGTTGTCGCGAATCATCTGCTGCCCGCGCTGGACGAGCGCCGAAATGACGGGCTCCTGTATTAAAATCTCCGCCTCCAGCGCCTGGTGCTTCTTCTGCAGGCTCTGGACGGCGGTTAGGCTGCTGCCCAGATCCTTCGAGGCCGCCTGCGGTTCCTTTTCGTTCAACCACAGCAGCTCGTCTTCCGCGTCGCGCAGGAACTGATGCAGCTGCAGCGAATCCTCCAGATTGTCCCGCCTGATCGTGGTCGGCTCGTGCAGCGAATGGTAGCGCTTGACCGTGAGCATCGCACCCTCGTGCAGCTCGTCCTTGAGGAAGTGATCGGACGCGAGCATCTTCGCGTCGGTTGCCTTGATCTGCTCGCACGTGTCCGCGTGGTGGGCCACGTCCGCCTCGAGCATGTCGTGCTTTTTGAGCAGATTGTGCACCGAAGCGAGATCGCGCCCGTAATCCTCCGACGACAGCTGCGCCTCGACCTCGTCCATCCAGTTGTTAAACTCCTCCAGGCTGCGCTGGAACAGCAGCGCCTCGTACGCTTCCGCCAGCCGTTCCTTTTTCTCGCGGGACGCTTCACGCAGCTTCTGCCACTCGCTCTCGACGATATCGAGCTGCTCCTGCACCAGCGTGCTCGCGTAATGCTCCGCATTGATAAGCGACTCGCCCTCCTCGATGATCGCCGTCACACGGCCCGAATTGGCGAGCAGTTCCGCATCGAACGCGGCATGCTTCTGTATCTTGCTCTGCAAGTTGCTCGGCTCGCGGTAGCTCTCGTCCATCGCGATCTGCATCTTCTGGTTCGTCCACTTCTCCACCTCGTACAGCGAGCGCAGGAACTGCTGCAGCTGTAGGCTTTCCTGCAGCTTCTGCCGCCGGACCGCGGCCGACGCGAGCAGCTTCTCCTTCCGGTTCACCACCGCGCACAGCCGCTGCTTGATCACGTCCGCCTCGAACGGGCTTTCCGCCAGTATTTCTTCCGCGAACCGTTCCAACTCGTCGATCCGGGACGCGTGCAGCAGGCTCTCGAACGCTTCGTGCTTCTTCATCAGCGCCTCCACGGCCGTGAACGACTCGCCGAGGTCGTCGTTGTTCAGGAAGGCCTCCTTGTTCGTGAGCCACTCCACGATCTGGTCCGCTTGCTCGCGGAACCGCTGCAGCTGGTGCGCTTCCTTCAGGCCACGGTTGCGCCCCTTCCACGAGTCGTGCAGGTGCTTGTGCAGATCCTCCAGATTGCGGAGCGCTCGCTCGACGTGCTCGTTGCGCGCCTCCGCCACCAACCGCTCGCCGTGCTCCTTCAGCTCCCGGAACACCAGATCACGCCCGTCGATCTCCGCCTTCCGCTCGTGGTGCAGCTGAATCTGCGCCTCACAGTCGGCGATTGTGGCCGGGTTCGTGGCCGAATCCATGCGCTTGATCATCTCGTTCGCCCACAGCTCCAGCTCGCGCACGTTCGCGGTAAACTTGTGCGTCGTGTATCCCTGGGCGAGCGTTTCCGTGCGCTTCACGCTTGCGGCCTGCAGTTCGGCCCACAGTTTGCGCAGCTCGTCCAGCTTCTCGACGATGTTGATCGCATTGTCCGGATACTTGTCGGCGAGCGTGGCCGCGCTCGTCTCGTGCTCGCGGATCTTCTGCTCCACCGCCGTCATGTCGCGTTCGAGCGCCTCCTGTTTGCGCTTCAGTGCTTCCACCGCGTTCAGATCACGCCCCGTGTCCTCCACGCTCATCGCCAGCATCTTCTCGGCGATGCGTTCGGCCGTGTCGTCGACGTCGCGGTTGAACACGTGAATTTCGTACGCCCCGGCAAGCAGATCGCGGTACCGGCTCAGTGCACCCTGCAGCGATTTCCACTTGCTGTTGAAGTTCTCCCGACGCTGCTGCACATTCTTACCCTCGACCTTATCCTGGCTCACGAGTTTGTCCGCCAGCTGGTTGATGTTCTTGATGCGCTGATCGTCCACGCGCATATCGCTGTCCACGTCGTCCAGCTTGCGGCGCAACGCATTGCAGTGCTCCAGATCGCGTCCCGTCTCGCCAGCGTGAATCATCATCTCTTTGTCGCGGATCCAAGCCTCCAGCTTGTCGAGCTGTGTATTGAACTCCAGTATGTCCTGTGCCTCCTTCAATCCACGGCTTCTGGAAGCGAGCTCGTTCAGCAGCACGTTCCACGATTGCATCAGCTTCACCAGCTCGTCCTGGATTTCACCGGCACATTCGTGTTTCTTCGCGATCAGCTTCTCGCCCTTATCGCGCACCTCCCGAATGCGACCCTCGTTAGCGTTCACCTCCGCATCGAACGCTTGCAGTTTCTTCAGCCGCTTCACCTTGTCCTCCATGTTGCTCACACCGGCGTAACTGTGCGCGTCCGCTTCCAGCTTCTTCTGCTTCTCGTTGATCCAGGCGCCCGCCTCGGCACAGTCACGAATGAACTGCGCATATAGCAGCGCATTCGCCAGCTTCTGCCGTCGTAGCGCACACAGATCCTTCACCTTCTGGCGCCGATCCACGATCTCGCGCAACCGTCGCCGGATGTTCTCGCTGTCGTAGTGATTCTGTTCCACCAGCTTCCGTCCGTGCTCCTGCAGGATCGCGACCTTCTCGTCCTGCGTCTGGATCAGCTTCTCGAACGCTTCGTGCCGTTTCACCTGATCCTGCACGACCTCCACCGTTTGGCCGAAGTCCGAGCTGGACAGGGTAGCCTCCTGGCCGCTGGAAATGTTATCGATCACCTTCGCGTCGCGCATGAAACAGAACAGATCGATCTTCTGCTCGAGCAGGATTTTCTTCTTGTTGTACGCCGCGTGCAGCTTCGCCCGCTCGTCCAGCAGCGCCGAACACTTCTCCTCCACCTCGGTCGCCGCGTAATGGCCCGTCTGGACCATGGAGTCGCTCAGTTCGTTCAGCTCGCGGAACGTTTGCTCCCGCGCCTCGATCTCCCCGTAGATGGCGTCGTGCTGTATCTTCAGTGCCGTTGCACCGGCGGCATCGCTGACGTGCTCTTCGGCTTGCAGGGTCGCGCGCAAATTCGTTGCCCACGACATCAGGTCGCGCACCTGTGTCAGGAAGTGCTGCAGGTCGCAGCTCGCGTGCAGTTGATCGTTACGCAAGGCCGATTTTTCCTTCAGCAGGTTCCAGCACTGGATGACGTTCTCCTGTTCGGCCGCTATTGCTTTAGCGTTGTCGCCCGGGTATTTCGTCTGCAGTCGCAACGAATCATCCACCAGCACCTGAAGTTGCGCCTCCAGCGGAACCAGCTCGTTCTCGAACGCTTCATGCTTACGGGCGAGCGCGAGCGCTGAATTCAAATCCTTGCCCAACTCACTAGACAGGGCGGCATTTTTGTCCTACAAAGATGAAAAAACATGTTTCGTGTTAGAGACACTACCCCGACTCACCTGAGAGGACAACAGAGATTCACTTACCTGAATACGGAACATTGCTTCGGCTGCATCACGATGAAACCGATGTATTTCGCCAGCAGCGTGAAGTTTCTTTTCACGCGCGTCCAATTGCTCTAGAAGATGTTGCCATGCATTGCTGTCGGAAGGAAGCATTATGTGAAGCATTAATTTAATGTTGAAATGACATTTCCAGCATACGGTGCCATGAACAAAAGCGCTAGCTCTATACAAATAATTAGAGGCATTAGAACAATGAATAAAATATGCATTTCGTTTGTGATTAGGTGAGACAAGACAGGTGACAACAGAATAGATATTAATCAACAATGAAACAACAAATAATTAAATTCGTATGGGTTCACAACGAAGTACTTCTTTAGCAAGGTTATTATTATACGTAGTCCATGAAACTTGAATATATTCTTCCGATATATTCGTTAATTTGAACGATTAGTAATATGTTTTTAAAATAAATCACTTAGTTCATCGTAAAATGAAGAATATGTAAAAATTGTGATTGCAAGTAGTTATTAACTAGTTCATAAAACAATAACGAAAGCAATAACCGCGTAGATCATCATAAAAAGTGTGATTGAAGTATAATAATCTAAGACTGTTAAAAAACAGTTATTAAATAGTTCATAAAACAATAACGGAAGCAATAACCGCGTAGTTCATCATAAAAAGTTTGATTGAAGTACAATAATCTATGACTGTTAAAAAACATAAATGTAAACGATAAGATATATGCAACAGGGATTAGAAATGGTTTATATTGATGTTGTTGGTAAGCAATAGCTTTTATAACATCCAAATTCATAGTAGAAATCAACCCGAATAAAGATGAACAAAACCTGTTGCAAAGTGGTACGAATGTTATTTACGACGAAATAGTAGCGGCAAACATTAGCACATTTGACAAACACATACACATTTTTCTAAGCGCACAAGCACAACGAAGGAATGACATAGGAATATGACGCATTTACCGTAAGTTGTCGTACAATTCAACGACATCCAACTGTGCCTCAGAAAAAGATCTTCACCGAGGGAAGGAAATCATTCATCGGTCACAATTTGTGTATTGTGTTTGGTTCACGTTATAGAGATGACGTACAGTGATAGTGGAGGAGACACGGCGGAGAATAGAGTAGGGAGCATGCATAGAATGAACATACATATCGCCAGGGTTTGGAGTAAATACAAGGAGAGAAGAATTTTCGGCAGGTTAGTTTTGGTACTGTACAGAGGTCGAATTAAACTGTTTCGAATCATTTCATTTCTCTTTTTTTTTTAATGCTTCATAGCAAACGGGTTGCTTTGCTCGAAGTCCACCTTACCTTAATAGTTCCTGCCGTTTTTCAATCTCCGAAACATACGGACTATCACCACCGATCAGCTTTTTGGCGAAATTCTCACACTGGTTGAAGCGTTCCGCCCCAACTTCAATGCGATGCTTCAGGTCATCGAATTTATTTTGCAGAATCTACAAAATATGGAACTGTGTTGAATCGTCTGTACATTACAGGAAAACCGCTTGTTTCAACTCACCAGCAAATGTTCGTAATCATGTCCGTAGTCCTCCGAATTGACGGCCTGCTCCTGCTCCTTGATCCACTGTTCCAGCTCCGCCGACTCGACGAAGTACTCGTGACGGTACAGACTTTCCATCAGCCGCAGTTGGCGCTGGCCGGCGAGCCGCTGCAACGACTTCAGCATCTTCTCGATCAGCTGCTGCTTCGCAGCGATTACCTTACTGTCCGGGTGCTTTGCCGCTATCATCGCCGACGCCGTGTGACCCATCTCGGACACGATGCCCGAGTACGTGTCGAGCTCCAGCTCGATCACCTTGTGCTTAGTGAGCAGCTTCGTCGCCGAGTCCCGATCGCGCCCGTAGTCCGACGAACGAAGCACGTTGTTGCGCTCGCCGAGCCACGTTTCGATCTCGCCAGCCTCGGACAGGTACTGTTGCGCTTTGAGCGACAGTTCCAGCTTACGCGACCGTTCCGCCGATTGGTCCTGCAGATCGGCCCACGCTTTCTCGAGCCCATTGCACAGCTCCTTCACCTTCGCCCGCTCCGGATGGTCTTGGTTGATCAGATTTTCGGCCGACGTTAGCGCCTTGTTGATCATCGGCTGGTGGCCCTCGATTTCGGCCTCCAGCTTTTTGTGCTTCTTCGAGAGGCTCTGCGCCTGGTGCAGGTTCTGGCCGATCACCTCCGATTTCGCCGCCGGCAGATGCTCGTTGATCCACTGGAGCTCCGTGTCCAGCTCGAACACGAACTTGTGGAAGCGCAAGCTTTCGTCGAGCGCTTCGCGACGCTGGCGGGCCGGGTCCAGGCTTGCGAACTGCGCCTGCAGCTTCTTCGTCTCGTGCTGAATGTTGTTCGCATCGAAGTGTCCCTCGTGGGCCATCTCTTCGCCCGTCGTGACGAGTTCGGCCACCTTCTGCTCCCACAGCGCAATGTCGTTCTCCAGCACCTGGTGCCGGTTCATGAGCTCCTTGCAGCTGCGTAGATCGTTACCGACCTGCTTGCTTTGCAGCGCATGGTTCAGCTCTTCGAATTTGCCCTTCGAATCCTCGATGTAGTTGTTGTGTTCGCGCTGCAGTGCCGCCTGCTCCAAGCGACGTCCCTTCTCCAGCGATGTCGCCACCAGCTCCTTCCACTTCTGGTTCACGTCGGCAAGCATATCGCCCACCTCGCGCGCCCGATTGTTCGTCTTGATCAGCGACTCACCCTCCTTGTTGACCATGCGCAGCTGGCCCTCGTTGGCGCGTAGCTCTCGCTCAAACGCCTTGTGCTTTTGCAGCTTGCGCGGCAGATTGGACAGATCCTTGTAGCTTTCGTCGCTGGCGATCTTCGTCTTGTCCGCCAACCAGCGGTTCAGATCGTCCACGTCGGCGGAGAACTTTTGGAAATCCTTCGACGCCTGCAGCGCATTGCGTCGCTTCTGGGCCGCATCCTTCACACGTTCACGGCGTGCCAACACCTGCGCCCGCCGCTCGTCGATGTACGTCGCATCGTAGTGCCCGTTGCGGATGAGCCGATCGGCACCGTCGGAAAAGTTCTTCAATATCTTATCCTGCGCACCGAGCGAGTTCTCGAAATCCAGGTGCCGCTTCATGATCGCTTCCACATCGTCCAGCGAGTTGCCCAGATCGGCGTACTCAAGATACGCTTCGTGGCTTTTGGTGGTGGCGTCGATTTTGTCCGCCTCGCGGTTGAATACCTGCAGCTCGATGCACTGCTGCAGCTTCTTCTCCTTCGCCAGCCAGGCCCCGTGCAGTCGCTGCCGTTCCGCTTCCAGTTTCGCGATTTTGTTCGCCATTTCCGGATCCTCGGACAGCGCCGGATTGCGGTCGAGTATTTGCTGCCCCAGTTTGGCCAGCTGCGCGAACTCGTCATCGTGCGCGTTTATGTCCTCGCCCAAGTCTTTGTGCTTCTTGAGCAGCTTTTCCGCCGTTTCCACGTCGCGTGCCGTTTCTTCCGCGGTCAGCTGGTTGTTGCACTCGGCGATCCAGTTCAGTAGCGCCTTGCTGCTGTTGTTGAAGATTTGCTGCCCGACGGCGTTCTCCAGGCGCGACCGACGCTCCTTCGCCTTCTCCTGCACCTTCTGCCAGAGGTTCTGAATTTCGCGCTGCTTTTCGCTCACGTTATCGCGCTCCGAAGGGTACGAGTTCTTCACCGTGTTGCCGAGCAGGTTCACCCGGCTCACCTTCTCCTTGACCGGGGACAACTCACGTTCCAGGTTTTCGTGGCGGCGCTGGAGCGCCTGCACGGTTTTCAGATCCGGGCCCACCTCGGCCGTATCGAGCTGCGTCATCTTTTCGTTCATCCAATCGATCGCTTCCTCGCACGTGCGATAGAACAGCTCCACGCTGGACGCACCCTCGAGACTCTTCTCCTTCTGGCCCTTCAGGTAGTTCAGATGCTCCCACATCTGGTGGATCTGGCGCTGGCGTGCCTTCACCTTATCCAGCTGCGAGTGACCCTGCCGCACAAAGTCCTCCACGTCCGCATCGATCGCCTCGACACGCTTCGACGACGCGGACAGATCGTTCACGAACGTTTCGAACTGGCGGCGGGCCGTTTCAACGCTACCCTTCGGGTCGTCCGTGCGCAGCATCTTCTCCTTGTCCTTGATCCACTTCTCGAAATCGTCGCACTCGCGGTAGAACCGGAACAGGCAGATGGAATCCTCCAGCAGCGCACGGCGCCGTTCAGCCAGCTCCTGGAGCTGATCGTACGTGCCGTTAATGTGCTTCTGGCGCTTGTCGACACTGTCGTTGCTATCGAGTGCGCTCGTGTCTTCCTCACCCTTCGCGCGGCGTCTCACCAGCGGCTTCATCTGGCTTACCTTCGCCGGCCGGACACGCTTCACCTGTATCACTTCCTTCACCAGAATCGTTTTCTTCACCTTCTGCATCACCTTCACCTTCTCCGCCTTACGCACCAGGCACGGGACGGGGCGTGGTTCGATCTCCTTCACGTAGTTGGCCGGCACGAAACCCTCCGTACCGTCCAGCTTCCGTACGTTCCACCAGTCGACGTTGTTTTTGTTCTGCAGGATCATCACGTCACCCTTGGCCACCTTGATGTTCTGGCCCTCGAAGCGATACAGGGCTTGCACGTGCGGCAGGAGTTTGTTCTCCGTCACCGTTCGATGTTCGAGCCGCTCGACCGGTTCATCTTCCCAAACCTCCTTCGGTACCAGCCGCGTCTCGTTGACCCACTCCTCCTGGTCCAGCTCCTGCACCGGTGGTTCCGGTTCGGCCTGCAGATCCAGCGTGCAAATGCCCGCCTTGATGAGCTTCTCCGCCTGCTGGTTCAGGTTGAGAATGTCGCCGGAGTACGCGTTCAGTTCGCCCTGCAGATCACGGTGCCGCTGCAGCAGCGCCTGAGCGGACGGTTCATCCACACCGAAGTCATCCGATGCAACGAGCGCCATCTTTTCGTTCAACCACGAGTCGGCCTCGTTCGCGTCCGCATAGTACTGGTAGGCTTCGGCCGCATCCTCCAGCTGCCGTTTGCGCAAATCCACCAGATCTTCCAGCGCCTTCCAGTGCTCCTGAAGCGACTCGATCTTGCCCTGCACCTCGGCCGTGCGCGAATGTTTGTCCACGATCAGCTTCTTGCCCGCCTCCGTGATCTGGTTGGACTTTGGTTTGCGCACCTTCATCTCGTCCTCGAGCGCTTTGTGCTTCTGCTGCAGGGACATAACGGCGCGCAGATCCTTCGCCGTGATGCCGGCCTTGCAAATGCGCTGCTTGTCCACCAGCCAACCCTCTTCGTTTTCGTGATCCTCCACGAACTGGTAGAAATCGCGCGCTTCGTCGAGCCGCGCCCGGCGTGCGGCGCTCATCGCCTGCAGCTCCTGGTACAGCTTGGCCAGTTCGGCAAGTTTGGCGTCCAGCTGGCTGGTGTCCTTGTAGTCGCCGCGCTTGAACGCCTCACCCTGGCGCACGTACCGACGCTGCGTTTCGCCGAGCGTCGTCACCTGCAGCTCGAGCAGCGAATGAGCCTGCAGCAGTTCCTCCACCCCGAGCAGATGCGGACCCACGTCCTCCGAGGCGAACTGCGCCTGTAGCGCCTTGATCGTAGTCATCGTTGCGTCGATCTCGCGCAGCAGGTTCATCAGCGCACTCATCTGGGACAGCTTCAGTTTGTGGTTTTCCAGCAGCTCCAGCAGCTCCTTCCACTTGGTGATCACCTCCAGCTCGCGCTTCTTCACACGATCCTTGCCGTGGTAGTTCTCCTCGTGCAGCTCGTTGCACATGTCGGTCAGATCGTTGAACCGATCGGCGCGGGCCAGAATGTCGGCGGAGATGGCCTCGTGTTTCTTCACGGTCGCGTCCACCTGGCGCAAGGCGGGCCCGTACCGCGGATCCGTCAGCACCTGGATCATCTCGTTCAGGTATCCCTCGCGCAGGACGGATTTCTTCTCGAACTTGAAGTTCAGCTGCTCGAGCTTCTCCTGCCGCAGCAGCTCCTCGCGCAGTGCCACCTCCCGGTTGTGTTCGGCATTTTCCAACCGCTGCCACGCTTTCTCGATATCGTTTATCATCTTCCCGTCCTGGGGCGTGTAGTGCGGCTGGTTGAGCGATTTGAGCAGCGTGTTGACGTGGAAGTAGAGGGCTTCGATCTCGCTGCGCTCCTTGTACTTGGGCGGTTTCTCCACCGTGCGGTACTCCTTGAACGCCAGCAGCTCACCCTGGATGCCTTCGACCGAGTTCGGGAAGTTGCGCTTTTCCAGCTCAACCGTCTTCGCCCGGATCCAGCTCAGCAGGTTCGTGATCAGCTGCTCGAACTGCATCTTCTTCTTGTCCGCGTCCATCAGCTTGTTCACGATGTTGGCGATACGCTTGCCGCCCTTCTGTTCGTTCTTCATCCGCGCGAACGTGTGGTAGTACGAGGCGACATACGTCAGGATGGACTTTTCGTCCGGCCGGGCCGTATCGATGTCTTCCGCGTCCAGCAGCTGCGGTATGCCCAGCTCTCGCTCCGCGACGTCGAACGCATGGTTGAGGTTTTCAATGTTCCGCCCCGGCATGAGGCTGTTGTAGTCGAACAGATCCGGCCGGTGCGAGTGGATGAGCGCGTTGAAACCGAGCCCGGAACGCCACGAGTTGGTAAAATCGGTAATGTGCACGTGCTGGTAGCCGTGCGTCTTTCGCTGGCACCACAGCAACAGCGCATCTTTGGCGGATTTCTTTTCCGACGATTCATTTTCTTCATCCTGCAAGCAATAGAAAATTGTCAAATTAGTTCAATTAAATTCGAATCTCAACCACACTAATTTCAAGCTGCCATTAAGTCGCTCGCTCGTGGAACAAGTTTCCGTTTCTGGTGCTATTTCATCCTATTACCCAAAATCAAGGTCAATTTGATTAAGCGTCAATTTAAGTATCTTAGGACTGCTGTTTCAAAACGAAACGACACATAATTTTATCTCAACAACGTTTCAACGATGCTAATCTAGCAGGCAGAACACATCCTAAGGCGCTTTAAGGTTTGAGGTTTTATGAATAGGGAGCAAAAACAGGTTCCGCAATTAGTAGGCCCACATTGGAATAACAAAATGAAATCATCCAAATACGCTAGATCTTCCCGATCCCTGCCCGCAGACACCGGACCGTCCCTACAACCTGACAACAATCCATAATCCACTCTTAGCACCCGAAACGATCGTCTTAGTGTGACTAGCGTCATAACTTCGACTGCTGATAGCTGCTAATAAATTAGCGATTTTATTACCATAATGCAAGTTTATCGATCAATGGATGCCCAGAAAGACGCACGATACTTACCACATCGATTTCGATCTCCTGAATCTGGAATCGCAGAATGATGGTCCAAATCAGGCCAAGAATAAGGCGGGGATTATGGTCGACGATATCTTCCGCACCGATCGATTCCAGGCGAACCTAAAGATTGAGAGTAGACGAAGAAGAAAGCATTGCTGATGATTAACGCTAGATCTGGCAAGACAATCGACGAGGTTAATGGCGGCATTTCTCATAACGGCCTAGCTACCTAGCGTCTCCCGGATCGATCGTTCAGTCAAATCAACGACCACGCTACGGGCGATGAACGAACAGCACAATAATGAAAAACTAATCAGCTTCTACAACCACCTGTACCCTCCCCTGGTGTGCGGACCCGAACACGATCGGCTTCTTTAAAATAGTCCAAAACGAGCAAACCGGCGTAACAAAATCTTGCCGTTAGATATCCCGCCCAAGCAAAGGGGACCAAAGGAGGCTCCACTGCTCCCTCGCGCATTTGTTCTTCGCTTTCCGCCCAATTCTCGGTCGTTAACTGTTCGCTGATGTTGATGTGGTTCGGTCAGACTAATTGAATTAGCTTCAATCTTCTGGCGGCAGGCAAAATGGGCGGCGGCCCATTCGCCCATCTTCCTCCGTCCCACCTGCGTTGCTCGCGGTCGGGAAAAGTTTTGCTCGGACGAATTCGATTTCTCCCGATGCTCTCAGCGGTTTGCTCTGCTGTCTGCTAATTTACCGCATACATCACCTGTTCGCGAGCTTCCTTCACGCCAACACTGTGGGGTGAGCGTGTGTGTGAGTGCGTGCTCTTTAATTGAAAAGCTGTAAAGCATAAGCGCCCTTGAGTCGAGAGAAGCGCCCGGGAGACAAGAAGCACCGCCGGCAAGAAGCCCAGCTTTTCGAGAGCCAACGAACCGCGGGATGGGTTCAGTATGGTGTGAAGAAGCCACTGCGAGGTGAGAAATGGATGCCTATCATTCTTCATCCCACCTCCTCGCAACCAATACCGTGTGAAGAAAATAGATTGTTGTGTAATCAACGGTAGAAATGGATTTGCTGTAGACAAATGGCGTACAAATTGTTTATTAGTTTTAAAGTCAATAGTTCATCCCCCATTGGGCGCTACGGTTTGGGAAGGAAGAGTCCATCAGAGTCCGCAGTTTAATTTTCACGAAACCTATCAAGTAGCGATTTGTACGCAGTTTGTTCAACCCAGTATGTATTTCGAATAAAAATGTATGCGTTAAAAATATTAAAGAAAATACTCGTAGAACGCGTGCATGCAAAAAGAGGCAAGATTAATTTTATCACAATTTGGATATTTTTCTTACAAAGAAAAAAACATTTAAATTATTGGGCTAAGGCCTATAGTGAAATTTCTTGTACATGAAGCAGGCATAAAAGAACCGGGCTTTATTTATTTTGGAAAATTCACAAATTTCAAATTAATGGAAATAAATTCAAATTATGGAGATTAATTATTATTCGCAGTTTTGTTATTGAAACCAAACGAAAATGCAAAAAAATTCTACTAGGTTCCGTTCGTTCTTGTGAACATTATTTATCTTTTCATACATTTATTAGCAATAATATGACTTCTTAACACGACACACGATACAAGGAAGGATTTATTGACCTGCGCACCTGCACACGTGCATCGATCGGTTGGCAGTAAATGATACGCCATCGAATCGCCTTTGTTTTCCCTTCTTTTAACCCATAATGCCCTTAAGACACACCTTTACGCCCGTCTCCTTCTCCCCACCAGGACCGAACCTCATCAACCATCGGATTAAGGTAAAAGTCCGTTCGCATCGCTTTCCAGGTGGATTTATTTTTATTTTGTTGCTGCTGCACAACGGCGTGCATATCGCGCATTCATAAACGTGCTTCCGCATGGTCGTAACGAACCGAAACGTGGGATATATAGGTGTCCGGGTGGCCCACACAAAGGTTTTTGGGGCGGCAATCGTTTGGCCACGAAACGAACACGTTCGGTGCAAAAAAAAAACTATCCATTGCGTGGCGTACCGCCCAGTTCAGCGTTCCGTCCCGAATCGCTAATTCAATTTGGAACGGATAAAATGCAAATCACACCCGGGCAGCGAGAAAGCGTTTGACAACAATGTCCACCGGGCAAAACCAGCCGGAGACCACAAACCGTAGCAGGAGAGAGGGATAGTGCGCCACACGTTCAAGTGCGGACGGT
>JXXB01036135.1:0-29118 GCA_000956275.1 Anopheles koliensis | reverse complement strand
CTACTGAAGCGAGGTGGTGGCAAATGTTGCGCAGCATTGCTTTCAGATTTTCCGGTTCATTTACTGCAGACAATGGTTCTGTCAGTGGATGATGATCCATCGGCAGGGATGGTGGATTGCTACGGTTCGTGTGAGAAGCACGCCAGTTCAATGCAAGCGTTGACGATAGAAGTAGGAGTTGTAGATCCGATTTGGGTCTGGATTTTGAACCGGGCAAAAGGGTTAACTTCCGCTCGGAAATAGTACTAAAAAATCGCTGCGCATAGCTCTGCATAGTTGGACAACGCGGTCGTCGTGTTCGAAACGAGCTAGGAGCAAATAGTGTGGCGCTGGGTAATTTTTCCCAAAATTGGTCTGCTAGAGTCAGTGCCGCGTGATGATGCTTTTTTATGATGACTGTTGTGCGATTGTGCTGATAGTTTTACAGCCGTTGTATGTTGAATATTTTATGTCGCTTAGCTGTTCTTGTTTTCGGTCTGTGACGATGCTTCGGATACGCACCAGGCGAGCTTCTAAAAACTGGTGCGCGTGTGCCTTCCCCTTGTTTCACAAAAGCAAAAAAAAAATGTTCCACATATAGTCTCGGGATGGCCTCTACAACAAGATGAAAAAACTGGAACTATTTTCATAAATAAGCAATCCATTTTGTGTTTCGCGTTTGATGGCACGTGGCGAACAAAATAACGAGACGAACAAAAAATGAGAAAAACGTACCCAGCTACAGGCTACAGTATAAGTGCCAGTGCAAACATACGTTATGTAATTTCCTGCATGTCTGTCCATTTACTTTCGTTCAAATATTCCCAAAACACGAACGAATCGTGCCAAAGGTGGCATAAAAATAAACAAACCCTGTTTCAATCATTTTGAATATTGATCCAATTCCACTTGTTCCGCGCAGAAATCAATCACAGCCTCTTCAGGGCACTCCAGCGGGCCAAAGGATGATAAATCAAGCCGGAGCACACGTTTCTACCATCATGACCTTTGTTCTGCTCATAGCATGGCAAAAGCGAATACGGGAGAGATTTTTGCGTGACCTTGCTGCAAGGGACCATTAGGTTTCCCACGTCCCAAACGCCGGAGGACCTCCGTTTAGGTTTGGTTAAGAGTGAGATGGAGACAGAAGGTGGGCAAAGCAAACAAAGGCCCTCAGCGATGAACTCCGTGGTGAAGAATGTCTGTCAGTTTCTAGGTCAACGGTCAAACGGAGCTCTCATCGGATGGAAACGACCATGATCTGGCCGAGATTGGATGGGGATGGAAAACTTCAACGATACTGTCCGGGTGCAAGGAAACTAAAATTCTTTGACCCTTTCTCCCTTTGTACGCGTTCCGGTGGAAATATTTCGGTGTGTATGTGCTAGGGAAGCGGTTTTCGCTTCATGCCTGCACTCTTCCAAACCAATTTGGAGCAGAGTTTGGAAAAAAATGAAAGGAAGTGAGCGACGTAGCGTTCTGGCATGTGTGAAATATGATGAAATGCAACGAAAACCACTCATCATCGTGCCACTACTTTGGTGGCAGTGGGAGCCCGAATAATATGCTCAACAAATTCCGACAATTTCCTAAACCGTGTGTTTCCCCCGAGTGCAGCGCGAGACGGCGGTAGGAAGAGATTTTTTATGTTTAACCGTTGATCGCCGCGGCGACTGCCTATTGCAAAGTATTACAGCATCGTTTCTTACATACACTTTGCGCAGTCTCGCAGCCTCTATTGCTCTTGCTTTCGTTCATTCACGAAAGGTTCTTTTCTTTGGCGTACTGTGATGCTGGTTTTAGTGCTGACGAACATTACCGAAAAATGCTCCACTAGCATATTAACTTCCCCATCTAAGCATCCTACATCCAACCGTTGGGGCAAGGGGAAATCTACCCAAAATCCGTCAAACAAGCGACCGACTCTGCAGCGGTCAGACATAGGGAAAGAGTGGTGTCAAGGTGAGGATGAAAAATTCTAAATTCCAGACATCGTTCGACGGCCGTTGAGTTCCGTCTTCCTAGCCGTGCTCGTTCTCAACTCTTCCATTCCGCACTTTCGTTCGCTCGAAATATGATTTATGAAACGCAGCAAATTTAAGCATCTTAAGAAGTGAGTGTGCATGAGTGTGTTTGTGCGTCGATACATGTGAGGGTGGTTGGTTTGTGTACGAACGGTATGCGAAATAAAAATTTGGACAAACAAAACCTCCACAAGCGGTTGGTTGTGGATATCATGTTCGGATTGAGGCTATCGCGTAAATGTTGTCCGTGTGTTGTTTTATGTTACGAACATGACACTATGTCGAACAAATTTCCGCGGACGTGGTAGGATGTGTTTGAAGATGTCTAGTGCTATTTTTGAAAGACATTTGTGTTTATGTTTTAGCGCAACATGATGAGTCAGTTACGGTGGATATTGCTAATATGGGTAGCAATTTGTACAAAAAAATGTTTTTAATTGATTATTAGTTTTACATAAATTAATATTCATTTCTCATACACAAAATCATTGAGAAATTTTTCTATTTAAATTTTATCAATCGATTCATTCATAGGTGTTAAATAAATGGTTGGAACATTTTTCCAAGGACTTGAATCTCAAAAATGAAAATTTATTGCACGAAACAACACAAAACCTAGTCGTTTAACGTCTCAGTTCTCTCAACAAATGTATTTATCCCTTCCAACACAAACCTAAGAACAACTAGCAACCGTAAAAATATTAAGAGCAGCCTTTAAAACACATACTTCACACATTCTTGGCAGATGAAAAACGTTTTCGGCAAACATGACATGTGCGATTATGTGTGTCATTTGAACCGAATACCATTGCATTTTGTACGGTTGTGTACCCGGCCCGCTGCTCCCGGTAGTCACTTGGAAGGAAACTAATCGACCTTGGCAGCATAAAAAACACGCTACGCTGCCGACGATTCGAAAATGGCATAGCTCTTGTGAGACACGCGGGGACCGGATGGAGGCATTTATGTAGGTGGTGCTGTGTAAAAGTTACCCCTCCACTCCCCCTCCCCCATGATATGATTTGGCCATTTTGAACGCATTTGTTGGCAAACCGAATGGTGACGTGGAATTACATTTACATATCCCAAACGACACAATGTGCGTTGGGTGTTGGGATTTCGTTCGTTTCGGGAGCGAACATTGTTCATTGTTCTGTTTCAACAGTTTGCAGTCCATGTTACAAATTGTTCTACCCATTTCGTCCGAGAATTGTACATAAAGAACACCCCGATTCTCGTAGAAGACGGAATTTTACATCAAGGGCACCAATTTTTATGGGCTGTTCGCTCATAATCATTTTTGTTTCGGCTTAGTTGAATTGCAACACATCCACCACCATCACAACTAGGAACATAAAATGACGGGCTCTGATTTACGGACATATGCTATCGATTATGTTGCCATTATCCACGCATGGTTGGATGGTGTTGGTTTGGCGGTAGTTCGTGAGTGATGTCACTGTCTCATTTGGAGATGGTTTCCTTTTTTCAGCGCTGATGGTTTCCCTTTTTCAGCGCTGATGTGCTGCATGCGATTGTGGGGATAAAATGTTAAGATTCTCATCAAGAAGAAGTAGACGAATGAGATTGCTAAGTGAAAGTGAATTAATTTACACCAGGCTGGATGATTAATCAGTTATAGCCGTTTACAATTTTGATGGCGAATTAGACTCGTTGACTAATATTTAAATTATCATAATTAATAGTCTTCTTAATCATACAATATCAGACACTCGGTTTTGCTCAATGCATTTCCATCTAAGGATTGAAATTGTACCTAATTTAAAAAGACAGTATGATTGGTTTATTTTTTAATTTAAAATTAGCATTTGTAACATTGTAATTTGTGTCATTATGTTTACAATTATGACATATGCTAAGCAACCACACACAGGGCGATTTTACTTCACACAGAACAATATATTTTATTCAAACCATTATTGTTTATTAATTCATTTATGTTTATTAATTCATTATATTTGATTTTCTTTGAATTTAAACAAAAAATATTCTTAGACTGAATTTCTTACTCTTGATGTGCCACAAGTTATAGTAGATTTAAAACATAGAATACATTCAACATCAGGTTAACAGTAAAAGACTATATTCACAAACTGCTATGGTCTATGTCATATTCTGCGGTTACCCCTAGTTTAAAATAATAACTAGTATGTTATTAAAAACATAAGAAGAGGATTCAAAAGTACTTGTGAAATCACACATACACTTACGAGATGAATTTAAAATTAGATTGGCAATGTTCAAACCTGTAAAATCATATAAAGTCGTCGGAAAGATTGTAATTTTTTATTTACCTTATGGCCAATATTCATCGTGTTTTCATAATTCATTTATGCTTATATAAAACTGCTTGTAGATCAAAAGTTTACCATCATTTTCTTCTTGTTGAATTAATAAGTAACAGTAACATTGTAATATCCACAACTGTGCAGAAACGTATTTTAGTTTATCTCTGCCATAGTTCAGAAACATATTTGAAATATCAATCACATAATAGAACAAAAATAATATATAAGACTAGTTGCACTTCTACAAGATGCCATTACTGTTCTACGACAAAATTGTTTGCGGCAATTATTGAATCAACAAATAGGCTTTCTGTTCTGTTTTCAAGTTAGTTCTTTACTTGCGGAGCACAGAATGGTAAGAGTCTAGTGAAATCCACTGTCCAATGACAATTGTTGGTAGAAAACTTTTTACCATTCTTCGCTTTCGGGCCCACTTTTCTTGTGGCTGAAAATTTGTCCGACTGCATCGTACTATTGTGCAGTTGGGAGCTTCGTTTTTGCATTTATAGTTTTATTTGTTCAGTATGTTTCACTCGGAGGAGATATTGACGTTTTTTTTTGGTAGAGATTTTTGTACCGTGCACCATCCAGTTCTTTGTTACCCTCACTAGCTGCATTTGACAGTACATGATGACGCTCTGTCATGTCTGTTAGGGATTTTTTTATGCCAAAAAACGATTGGTACAGCAACAGCTTTCCTGTGGCATAAAATACCAATTTCGGACCACTTTTGTCGACACAACCTTCTGCATGCCTCATACCGTTTAGCACGATAAACACACGTACAGCACTGAACTTCAATTTCATGTTCATTGTACGAGACCGAACAACTTTTGCAAGTTTAGGTCCGGTGCAACTAAATTTAACATAATCTGTATCGTAATTTGGTGCGAATAGTATTCAAACGGTGGATGGGCAATACAATTCGTATCGGGTGGAATACTATGGGAGCTGGGAAGGCTGGATGGGTGGTTTGAACTTTTCGGCATACTCGCTCGTTCTGTCCCTGGAAAACGGACATCTGAATGGTATGGTTGGTGGAAAGATTGTAGGATTGGAGTAGGCGTAGAGCAGACTGCTTTGGGTATAACAATAGAGCAAAAAAATAGCTCTGGAGGAACGATAGTATATTCCGTCTAGACTGGCTTTATGGTGCTGAGCAAAAGCTTAATTGAAGTTTCATGCTGTACCATGGCATGACGGTGGCCGTGCCGGCATAATCGCAACACTAGTTTTGCGGTCTTTGGTGACTAATTAGTCCAATTGTGAACGTCGGAACAATGCAAATGTAGCGGTTAGTTAGAGCTGGTACGTGTTGGAATTGAGGCAAAAATTATAATTGAATCTTTCGTACTTTCGAAAGTGGTTGTTTAGCAATATTTGTTTATAGGTATACCTGAGCGTTAGAAAGCAAGACCATTTCAATTACCAGCGGAAGCAATTCAATACACCATAGAAGTGGATTTTGAAAACAATATTTTTCTTCGGGATCCACAACAAATCCAAAAAAGATTTCTTATACCTTCAAACTCTTTCAATGGTATATCAATTTGTGGTAACAATACCATAGACAATGCTCTTCCAATTTTTTACAATAATTTCATTAGTTTACGTTTTCTAGCTCCCTTGAGGCGCATCTTTACCAAAACAGTACCATTTTATCGCACACAAATCATGTTCAACCAAAAGATTCGTTGAATGTTCATACGTCAACAGCTGTTTGCAGATGAATAGTAAAGGGAAATAAAGCATGCTCTGCAACATATCATTCATTCTGTCAACAAATGGGATAATTTCTTTTGATTCCGCCCCTTAATATTCACACCTGGAAAGAAACAGCTTTGTGGGCTTTCCATATTACGATTCACACTAACCTTTTATGTTTTCGTTTTTCTCAAATATACAGATTCACCGAGAATGGCTCGAAAGAAGGGCCGCAAAGCGATCGAATGTCAGCGCGTCGAATTCCACTCCCGGTTCGTTGGTAGCAACGACCCAGCGGACGACCTATATGCGAAAGTTAATCAAATTCAAGAACGAAAACGAACCGCTGTCAGAAAATGACATTTCGTTTGTTCCTCACTTCGGCAACGGTGAGGAAGAAGATAGTGGCAGTAATGGGCTCGAAGGTGTCAATAATGGTTCTGGCCCCGAATCCGCGTCAACCACCGGTGATTCCAGCATCCAGCAGATACGTCAGACTGAACAACATCATCTACACCATCATCTTCACCATTCTCACCATGGACGTCAGAGTCAAGAGCAATGGAATTTTCAACCTCACGGCGTCCACGCCTCGCCTCGGCCAAACGCAAAAGAACTTTTGACAGATGATGCCGAACGATACCGGTATGATGTTGTCTCCGCGAAAGATGGGAACCGACAGAAAGCAGAAGCTACGAGCGAACGCACGGAGGATTCACTGGCTGCAGGAACAATACAATCTGAAACAGTCGGGGATAGCAGTGATACGAAGCCTCTCGTGTATATTATCGCACCTTCCGGTGAGGTCCGACCACCGGAGGATTCTCAAGTTCCTGTTTCCCGGCTGAGGGCAGGTGAGTTTCCGGCAGCCTCAGCCACCCACCTGAATGAAGAACTAACCGAGCAAATTAATGTTGCGGTTGAAGCGAGCCACCAAACTCCGCACCGTAACCACAACGATGACGATAGAAAAGAAGCTACCGATGCAAATCCCGTAAATAATGATTTGTCGAGTGGTTCAGTTGCAGCTACTGTTGCACCTACAAGCGTGGTCGCGTCCAGCAACCGTAAATCAGTTTCAATTCTGCACCCTAGCACGGGCAACACGTCGGAAGAGACATTTACGAACGGAAACGCTACGCCAACTGGTGTGGCCCATTCGAGCGTGAAACCTCCCGGTGTTGAAGAGGAGCACGTACTGGCGAAACCAACCGAGAAAGACCGTATGGGAGAAATTGATCTAGAACCGAATGTTGTCTTATCCTCTGTGGTACCTTCGGTGAATGTTACCGTGCGAAATTTGTTCGGTCCGTGGAGTAATTGGACCAGCTGCTCGAGAACTTGTGGAGGAGGTGTCAAGACGCAGCATCGAAGCTGCTGGAAACGAGAGTAAGTATTAGGTCATGCTTTATGGCCGTTTTTAAATGTAATGTGTAAATGTAATGGTTATGTTAAAAATTGTGTACACTTACTGAAGTGTAAACAATTTGAAAGACAGTAGAAAGTGGTTATTTAAACTACCGAGAGATATTGGGTATTGTATTAATAGACAAATTATGCATTAACATGTTGCCAATCAAATATAATAACCATGTAGTTCTCAACCTGCTAAGAATTTCGTAATAAGCTGCAGATATAACGCAATGGTCGTCAAAAATGAATGAAGGAATGAACGAACATTTTTTTCTTTTATCAGATACTGCGCTCATTATAAAAGTTTAAAGAAATTTATTTTGTAACTGTCTAAATTTTGTACATAGTATTTCGGTCTAGTTTGTACTTCTAAAACAGTTCATCTAAGTTATTTACTCTATCTTTTTTACTTACATAATCCATGTCTGATGTATTTTAACTAATTGTGCTATCTAGCATCTACATCTACCACAATTCAATTCAGCTTAAAGGCAAAAGATACTGATGATAATGAGATTGCTCTTTCCTACGAACGGTTTAAATTAATATGTTCCGTTATGATGCAATCATTGAAAATAAACGTAAGTCTGGCAGCTACACCACTCAGCATTGCTTGGTTTTCTAGATGGTGGCATCGATTTGCTATCGGAGTTTTAATTAATTTTACTGCAGAGAAAAGTTTGCCTCCGGTTTGCAAACCGTACTTTCTGATGAAAGCAATACCAGCGTCGGTTATTGTAGAACCATTTAAACGCGACCGCTAAACTGCGTGTCGGTGGTATTCTACTAGAATAATGCCAAAAACGAACGCAGAAACGATACCCCGAAAACGTGGTTAAGGTCATAAAAAAGTGAAGTTTATCTTTTATTTACCGCCAACTTGAGGTAATGAAATGCGAATTTAATTAAAGTTTACGTATAGAACTGCAAATGAGATTATAGCCATCGAGCGAGAAATATTTTCAATTCATCAAATGTTTGAACGATTTTATTTAAAAAAAATCAATTTAAACATACTGTTGAATTTTTGTCAAGTAATTATATAAATAGTCTCTACATATTCCTGCAAGTTCAAAAATATTTTATTAGTACAATTGCCATTATTATAATGTTATATGTTAAAAGTAAATATTACATTAGTAAATGTATTATAGGAATTTTGCAAACGTTTGCGTAAGAATAGATTAACGAAAACATTTTATTAGGCAGGGGTTACAAATAGCCTGCAGAGTATTAGTTCCATTCGATTTACTCTCCAAAGGGGCATCAACCGTTTTCCAATTATTGCTCATCCATTAGGAGCAATAAAACTAAAGTATAATAAACCGGAAGCATTAAAGCAAACGAGAGTGTGAAAACTTTCTCCACCAATTCCACAGTTCCGCCTTTTCACATTGTTCTTTACCATCGGCGCTACAGCTCTCATCATAATCTCTATCATCTTCCTCGCGTAGTGCTCCTGCGCGTTGACCAGCCACTCCTTTTTGCTTCCTTTCCTGTCCTAACTCAGGCAGTTTCCTTGAGCGCAACAAGTTTTTGGCAACTGATTAAATTAAATCACAAAATATAAATAATCCTTCGTCGACGCTTCGTCGCTGCAAATGGAATATGAAAGCCGCGAAATCCCCGTTTTGGGAACCCATTTACGGCAAATACGAGGTACAACAGGAAGGAGAAGGACGAAAGGGATGGAAATTTTAAGCTTCGTCCTCTGTTCCAGAATTGTAGAGAGAAATATACAAGCGGGTGCTCGGTGCTGGTTCATTGTTTTCCTCCGCCGACCGATAAATCCCATCAGCCGAAGGCTTGCCGTCTGGCGCCAGTGTCTAAATTTCCCTAAAGGGGATCGTCTAGTTCTTGCACGGTACCAGTGCTTGTAAGCATTTCTGCGAATCCCTGACTCGCGATGTGAAGATCTTATCGAGCAGACCTCGGTCATGACCCGTTTTGTGAAGTGAACTGAATTCAATTTTCTTGGTCGAGGTCATTCTCTTCTATTATTTGTCTAGCTTTCTATAATTCCTTTTTATTTATATTTTTGCAGCAAAGATAAGGTAAATCACCAGTCGGTTGGCTGAAATGGTTGGTTTCAAGTTGAAGTTTAAAATAAATTAAACAATGGTATCATGTTTGAGAAGAGCTTGAAGAAGTTTTGTAGCAAACGGAAAGGGAAACATTTTCGATACGTTTTAAGCGTATCCAGTTCCAGCAATACGGTGGAATTGAATGCAAAATTGACTACAACGCCAACAAGGACCGACGCTTTGTAGAGGCATTTGGCACATCGTTTTGTCGTTGTGGTAGTTAGTAAATTGGTTATTGTCGGTAATAGAATTCAAATCATACCCTGATTATGCAGCGATTTCCCACTCTATTAAAGGCGTGCAACCAAATCCCATTGCGTTTCATCTCTCTCCCTTTGCTAACAGGAGATCCACGTATGCATCATATAGGAGGTCGCTTCACTGTGGACTGGGAATTTGTGGAATAAGGCTTGCAGATATGTTGAGATTCAATGAATTGGAAGTCTACACGAATTGTTTTTCTCGACAATGGCGAACGAAATTAGCTCAGGAAATGGCTTTGAGAGGCCCTTCGTCCGCCCTTCAGTTGAAATGCCATACTATAAGCGATCAGTATAATTTCATCTTATGAGGATTAATATGTATATGCATGTGCTATGATTGTGCATGTGCTTAAATGTGCTTTTATGCACTGCCATAACTGGAGCATTTAATTTCTCAACTGCTAGTTTGCAGTTGTATTGTGCAGCTCATGCTTTCCAATGCTTTTGGAAGACGAACAAGTCGTATATAAGTATAATATTTATGTTTTTCTCATATTTATATCATTATTTTTCTGATAAATTTACCGATATTGAAAACTCATTTTACCCGTATATTTATTATTTTTTTTGTTCACCTTCTAATGTTACAACATCGGATGAGCCAGATACTTGTAAATAGTTAAAATGTTTTTGTTTGGAAAATTTCGGAAAGTACATTCGAAACGATCATGATTTATAAGTAATAATTCCGTTGTATCTGGATCCATCGTTACATTTGTATCGTCGGTAGGAAAGTTTATCAATTTCATACAATTATGCAGCTTACGGTTTGCACATTCTTCTTGAATTCAATCATAGTATGTAAATATTGTTTGAATGCAATCTAATATTTGGATTTTTCACATGCTGATTGCAAGCATAATAATAATCCCAAGAAGCACGAAAAACAGTCTGCATAACTGAATCCAAACCATTTCCCCCTTCTGATTGCGTCGTTTGCTGTTTTGATGTAATCACATTTTCCATGTACTAACGAATGTATATACTGCGAATCTAAAAGTTTACCATCATAATTGGTGCGGTTTCTAACAGGAGCTGCTATTGTCCATCTTCCACGTTTGCGGTATTTTTTTAATTAAGCTCTAGCTTCTTTCTGTTATTTTCTTCTCTCTACAGCATGCGTTCTGAACGCTTGGTTTTTGTTTCATTCTGCATAAATTTCGTACAACTTTGTGCCGCAACTTTTACATTTCCCACCCATTTCACGGCCGACACCACTGGGGACACGGTGACACAGCGAAACGCCATTTAGTAGACCTGCAACTCCACGATGTCCGAGGTGAATCCTTGGGCAAGAAAAACATTTAATTCTATTCGAGCGAATAAGTGCGGAACCCGTAAATGGATGCCGTTTCCGCACTAAATTCGTTGAGATTCCGCCTTTTATCCGGGCTGTGTTACACAACGCGTCCGAAACTAGGCGTGCTGTTGTGTTATGGAGGCAATGGTGATGTTTTCCTCTTATACAGACTTGTGGCCTGAATGGTTTATCTTACGGACTTGAGAAAGTTGTATCCTTTCCTTCCGTGGCGAATTTCACTTCTCATGCTTAGGATGAAATGATACCGAAAGGCATCGCGATGGAATTTCTACGGAGTCAACTTTATCAAGCATACTTCATCAACCGTGCTGCCTTTAAGTATTTTAGCATCGCAGTGTAGTTTCCTAGTGTAGGAAGTTTTCCCAGAGTCTTAAGACGCAAAGTTTGATGTAAAAAGAAGAAATTCGACTACTTAATTCTCAGATGACATCATGAGCAAGCTCAGATTGTATCATTCTTCTATGGTGCATTTCAGTATTGGACTCGTGAGATGCGCATGGAAAAAATTCGTTTGTGGTTGCACTCATGGCTAACACTACAATTACCATACCTTCAACAATGCTCTTCTGTAACAACCAAATGCATTAGATAGGGCAGACGCTACATTGACTGCCGACAACGATGGAAGATGAACGAATTCATCACAGTCACAAGTAGATAAAATACGTTTGTAATTCGCTTCGAAAAACATGCACTTGGGCGCAAGCTTTGCAGCTTCCATCACATCTTCTTCAACCTCTTCTCTTCCAATGAAAAAACGCTCGTTTTGGTCCAAACGATGCACTTCACTTCGTAGCAACATCACGGTTCTCATGCTCCTGGGGCAAGTGACGATGGAAATATAACGATGAGAAAACTATAATCCACTTTTATCTAATTATGCCACTCCGATGCTTTCTTCTGCTTGATTCTGCCAGCCAACGTAAGCATGCCGCTATTCGTGCGATTTCGTCGTTTTGGTAATTTTTCGGTGCACGATGACGTGCTCTGCTGCAACACCCATTGCCCATTGCGAGAGATTCTTTGATTGCACGTCTTTGGGCAATGTCATCGGATGGAAATGGAAGCACGCAGTAGTAGACGATACTTTAGTTGGATCCTAGTAAAAACGCTCACAATTTATTGGATTCATTAAAAATTTCGTCTTACTGGTAAAGTCAACTAATGCACCGGACGACGCTAGACCTGCCTGCAGCGAAGTTTGCGTAACGATAGTATGTAGCATCTTAAACATCGTTTTTTTCTTTCTCTCTTTCATGAATACCGAATTGTAGGACCGCATCAATTTTTCCTATGTTATGGTCGATTTTTATAAAGTGCATGTAGCTGGAAAAACCAAAGCAAGATAGAAGGAGAGATCAGTAAAAATTGGTTCAGTATTTAATCGGATTATCAAAATCACAGCACGAAAGCATAGGGTCTTCACTTCGAGGTATCAAAGCTACTTCGGTATGTGTGAAGCAGCTACAGAAGCAAACGATGGAATGTATTCAACGGAGATTGCATCAGTTTTCTTTGAGCGATTTTTCTTCGACATTAATCCTAAGCAGGGGTACGTTAGCGTGAAGGTGTTTAACTTGTGATGATGAACTCCGGTAAGCACTGCACTCGAGCTTCGATTGGTCAGCTTTAAACGAGCTTACTTACTCAGCTGTTATCTTCTGGCGGCTTGTCCGTGCAACGGAAGTGAGATTCGGCTTTAGTTTTTTGTTTCTTTCTTGGATGATCCGATCCGATCAGCAACGGAAGCAATCGCATAAAAGATTCACAGATTCGATCGTTTTGCCTTCTTCGCACTCCAATTTTCAACCATGCCAGTTTGGCTTTTGGAAGAAGTTATGATTCTAGGGTATGCATTCGATTTCAAACTTTTCAACATCACAAGATTCTGCCGGATCGTGTTTATCTACATTGAGATAGAGTGATGGTTCGACTCGTAGCTTTTAGAATAATTTGAAATGCATTTTGTAGCAGATTACGGATTATGCTAGGTTTGTTCAACATTTATGCGTTTCAAATAAACGGTAATCCTTTTCGAAGGCTAATAAATGGCTAATAATTTTGATATTTAATGCACGATATTTTTGAAACTGTGTGTCACATTATAACAGCATGGAAAGTATAAAAAAATTCACATAATTTTGCCTTACCCGCTTAAAGTGATGATTAAAATGTTTTAAACGGTAGCAGACAATTTTCGAAAAAAATAAACAATCCTAACCTAACCACGGTGCGCAAAATTGTTCGACTATTAACATTGTCCAACAATGCTCCCCTCATTAATGAAAAGTTTTATCGTTCTTCGTGTGTTTCAAATATATTCTCCCATCCTTTTTCATCATTCCAACACCAGCTTCCTTGACAGCAACTGCTTGGGGCAATCTTGTCAAGTACAATTGTAACTGACGCGCAGCAGCTGTCGACCACTACGACATTGCCGTCACCGCCACCCTTGCCATAGCATGTTAGCATAAAATCGTGAGACGTTGATTATGTATTTCCCTCGGAATGGTCAAAGGTGCGAAAATCCGTGCAATATTCGCAAAACGCGCCAGTATCAAAAGACCGATGCTGTTACCAGAAAGTCAGACGGCTTCATGGGGCAATGAATGGTGGGAAATGAGATTGTACTTATCACCGTGTCTGTGACGCTTGTTCCGAAAGGCAGCGCGATTGTGAAGGTGTATTCTTTGCATTAGTTAACCGATGGAGGAATCCTCTTTGTTCATCCTTAGCGTCACCATCGTCTGTGTGGATCGTCCATCCAGCCGTTGGTAGTGTTAGCAGGGGATCCAGAACACAATTTTGGGGGTATAGAAGATTCATCGTGGGCACCGTGACTGATTAACATAACTTCCACAACGGCCATCTCAGTCCATCTCTCGGTACATGGATTCCCCTTCGGCGGATTGTTGGAACTGTCAGTTTTCATTCGACTCTTTCCATCCGCCCAATGTCCGGCGAGCAAAGGAAGACGACATCTGAATTAACTTGAGTCGGAGAGCCTGGGATCGGTCCATGCCGTTATCGGTCGGAGATGGCGGCAACATGTTAAAGATTAAATAATTCAATTTAGCTACTCCACTGCCACGGCTTGTGGCAAGTGTGAGGTGATTTTCCATCGTTTTCGATTTCGTTACGATAGTAGTCCATTTTGAACGCAATTTTCATCACCACTTCACTATGACCGTGCTAGACTGTATAAGGCAAGCCGTGAACAATCTGACAAGACATTGATTGATGCGCGGTTCGGTGTTGTACGTAGCAATAGACGCATGCTGGTAATTTACATGCTCAATTCGTCTAATTTCGTCAAATCGGAAGCAATTCTGCTTCTAATACACTTTGAATTCTCCTTCGTATAAAGTGGCAGGTTCAATTTAACTTTCAAATGGACGATAATTTGTAGAAATCAATCATCTGCGTACAATTGAGTTGCATTGCAGTAATATAAATAAATCAAATATATTATAATCACGGTTACTGACTGGCCAACTTATTGTATCAAATTGTCCGACATCGCACTTTTTTGAAAATTATTGCGTCTTATAATTTATGTTATTTGTGTAATGTTACTGAGTTATACATACAGAAGATTGCTTCTTGTTGAATTGAAAAATTGATTGATAAATAAAATAAATTGATCCTGATTCATTAAGAGTCCTAACATTAAGATTCCTTTGGAAAGTTAACTACGTTTGTTTCTCCAACCATAGGTACATAAATGGTAAAAAGAGTACCAAACCGGCAGTCGAAAGTTTTGAATGCATCGGAATTATTAAACGATACCATCTCTGCAACGAACAGGTTAGCAATAGCGTCAAATCATACGATCTGTCTTTATTGTCAGATTTTATATTGTTTTTCAGGAATGTCCCCTTACGAATGGAGACTTTCGTGAGCAGCAGTGTGCCAGCTTTAACAGCCAATCGTTTCAGAACAAGCGCTACATTTGGGAGGCGTTTGTTAAAGGTATTCCATCGCTACCAGTATGCATTGTAATATTAAAGTAAAATTGACTTTCGATTCCACAGAGGATGCCGAATGCGAGCTGAACTGCAAACCAATAGGAATGCGTTATTTCGCTACACTCAATAAAACGGTCATCGATGGAACACCTTGTTCGAAACCGACCGAATATTTTCGTCGCAACAATAGTGGCCGTGGAATATGTGTCGAAGGTTTATGTAAGGTAAGTGCACTGTTGTGTACATAAATTTACAGCACGGCATTGTTTCTTATCATGTGCCTTGTAAAAACTCATAAATGCTCGTAGTCTGATTATTTTACCCAATGAATATGGTTAGAACTACTATAGTCATTTGTGTTGAATGGTTTGTTTACATTTGCGGAAGCAATAAATTACAAACTGCATTTTGACACCCCATAAAAAGCGGTCACTTTGCAAGCAACAAAGAATCGTCCTATTAATGATCTGCCACAAATAAGATCTGCGGTGCCTCCCGTTGAAAGCAAATCCCTATCAGATGAGAAAGGTCGTAAAATCCATTAAAGTTATGCTTTGGTCATATGCACCAAATTTATGAGCTGACCCCTCTACCTGCGTGTCGTCCGTTCACAATTCCTTGAATATATAATAGGGAACAATATTGGGTATTGTTTGGTTTTCGAACCCGTAGCCGAGGCATGGCGAAATACAAATTTTACTTTAAAGATAAAAGTGTTGTATTTTTATCATAACACACTCGAATATCCAATTAAGCTTAACAAACGGAACAATCGTTATGGAAATCAGAGTATATGAGAAACAATGTTAATGTGAAATTGTTATATTGTTATTGTTAAATTGTTATGTTATATACAAGAAAAACGAGCAAATCCATAGCATTGAGCTGGCCTATCCATATGTTGTATGAATTGCATACATTCAGGCTGATTCGATGTTTACTATCGCCATCTATTGTAGGAAAGCCCAAACTTTGATTAAAGTATAGCTGATGCTATTAATGTTTCAAATTCGTTTCGTCATCTTTTAAACGTATGTTTATGCCGCTATAATGGCATCTAAATATTTGAGGATGTTTAAAACATCGAATATATGAATATTTCTTGAAAATTCTATGAATTTATTTTTTATCATCAAATCGCAAATTGCGACAAAAGCTGTAGATTTGTCATGTTCAACTACATTCGAATCCAACTGGTAACGGGTGTAAATTATTAATGTGTTTAATGTTTCACGTGAACATGCACTGATTTGCAATGTAAAAAAAAAACAACTAATTAAAGTTGCAAACTTGTTAATTTAACTAAAAGTACAATGCTACTTACCTTTGATTCAGTTGAACAAACAATTAAGCTTGATAACAAAAGTGTAGATGCAAAATATTATTAAGTGTTTGGGAGATTTTACAAGCACTTACAACGTAGCTTATAAGTGGTTGTATGAATCATTCATGTTATTTTTATACATTTTCATGTGTTTAAGCTATGGCTAACTATCCTATCTACTACTCAATATTCACTAGGTATTTTTCATAACAGAAGTGTGTATTTTTTGCCTTTCCCGTTTTATTCGAAAATTTGTCAAAAAGATGCATTTCAAAATAGCATAAACGTTAATAAGTTTAAGAAAAAATTTCGAAGGCATTAAGTTCACTACGTTTTTGCACACCGAAAATGCTAACCCGCATTCTTCTAGAATCAGTACTGGCTTCTGCAGGCCTTTCTTGCGTAATCCAAACGATATTATCCAACAAGCGCCGCGTCTAGACACACGCTGCGTCGAATTAAATTAGTTCACTTCGTTTATTTGCCTTTTCCGTGGAATGTTTATACCCCCTGATGGTCGGCTGTCAATCGGCGTGAACCATCGGGAGGCGGAAGCGTAACATTAATGGAGCACGTACCGTGTATCACCAAGTTCACTGTTACGAAAATATGGTCTACACTCACACAACAACAGCCGCAACTATTCCAACTAGAGCATCGGTTTTGTTTCTGGCTAAAAATCGGCTGAACCAATTTTCGATTTCTCCTGGGCTATGTAGCTGCATTTACTTGCCACTCACGTCCGTTCGACGCACCCAGTATCGGCCTTCATGCTCCTTATCCGATCGTATCGCGTGCCGTGATTGATGATGCTCATCATTATGAGTAATTTGTTGCAAATGAGAATCGTCTTCCACACCGTGGCCAAAGCCAGCTGTCGTTATCAGTAACGTGCGATCGACAACATACAGCGGGTACCAGTGCATGCGTGAGCGTGTGCGTATTCATTGAAAAGGATTCTTTCCTTTTCGATCCCATCTCACGTCAAAACGCTTCACCCACGCTAATATTATATCCTCAGGCCTAGGATTAAAGCACTTGATGTGCGTGCATTATGATTTCGGCATGAACAATCGTTGTCTGTCTAGTGGTGTGTAAAAATGATACCATTCCAAAATCTGGCAAAAATTATGGAATTAAGAAGCATGCTGATATTACTGCTTCTTCTTCCTCTTCTTATTCTCTTTGGCATAAAGGCCGAAATCATGCCAACCGTTTTACCGGCTTACTGGGCTGATTTTACCCACCATAGCTCGCTAAGAGGAGACGGTTCGATTGGGATCATGGTACCGGTCCCATCGTAGGAAAGACCAGAGCCGCTATCACTATACCACCTCGCTCGTGATATTACTTTCTAAATACTTTGAATAAAAACTGGCATTTTTAAGATCTCTGGGAACACGCATACAAAATCCGTGAATTAACTACATAAAATTGTTTATACTAAAGGAATGTATAGAATACATAGATATAAATTCGAAAATTTGTATATCAGAAGAAAAATGAAAATATATACATTAAACCAAACTTAATCACAATAAAAGCGTAAATACATGAATAGAAGAAATCAATTTGCATAAAAGCTGTTTTAACAATTTTGCTTAAGCCAATTGTTTACGTTGGAGTGGTAGAAGCCAACCGCTAATAGACTAGGGCTTCGGCTCCAAAAAGAGTCCCGAAATGTGCGACAATCGCATACGAAATTTCCTTCCTTGGTTCATTTTATGAGAATTCGATCGTAAAACTCGTGCTGATCCGGACAACCTGGCAACGGCATTCGTCGGTAAGCGATCGTGGATTTTTATGAATGGCGCCTACGATCCTATCCCATCAATTCTTGTGATGGGATCCATCTATCCAGCCGAAAAGGCCTTTAGATAAGTTCCGACCGATTATTCACTATTCCTCCTCGTCGTATGCGACAGCTAACCAATTGGTAGATCTAAACGCCCCAGTGATAGCTTCATTTGCGTGAAAACAAAACAGAGCTGGTTGGAAAATTGGCCCGCACATGGGCGAGTGGATTGATTCCGATGACGATTGAATTATTAACTCACTCGACCTCGAAATCATCTTACGAATGGATCAATCCCAGAGCGGCCGAGTGTGACCAATTTATCAACTCTTGCAGAGCATCCTGATCGCTTTGCGTGATTTATACGCCACGCACATGCTGACTTGACTCACTGATCGTTAAGTTCAAGATGGGAAGTAGTAAACTACAAATGATTATTTACAATAACATCAACATGTGTATTAACATATTTCAAACCCTCGATTGGCAGCATGAATGTGTTAATCGCTTAGTAAAATGTTTACCTTACTTACCCCATATAAAGAATGTACCATTCTAGCTAAGATAAGCTTATATTTTATGTTTATTGTTGCAAAATGGCAAATGACAAAAATAAACATCGATGTTTCTTCGAACAGAAACGTAGTTGCTATTCATTATTTATAGGCTGCAACTTTAAAAAATATCAATTATGCTATGTATTTTAAGACCCGTAGCGCGAACAGGTTTCTGTGAAAAATGCGATTGATTTGTACAGAATTTAAATGAATCGTCGCTAGTCGCTGATATCGATCAGTAAGACCAATTGTATTTGAGCGACAGTCTAACTGGTTGAAACCCATGATTTCCATGGGAATTGAGATTTTATGCTAATCCAGCGTGTTCCACGATTGATCAGTTCACTATAAATTAACAACATAGTTCTCCGCCAAATTAGCCAGCTTAATCATTTTTTTCAATAATTGATTGTGTTGATGTGCTATGGACTGCGTCGTTTACATTATTGGATGAATATTTGCTGATGGAATTCAGCAAATACTTAATAATGACTTAATAAATAAATAATAAAATGTCGGTTAATTGTGAACAAATTGAGGGATTTTACCGCAAACACAAATATATTTTTGCTTGATAAATTTTGGTGAGAACTGGAATAGTATTTTAAAAAATTATAGTTCTACAAATAAACTTAATTCCTGTGCTGGAATGCGTAAACATTGAGCCATGCATATGCGTACAGCCGTAACCTAACGAGGCACATTGACTACGGAATTTCTAGTAAGCCCATAAAAACGATCCTCGTCTCTTCCACCCTAACTTCCGTCATCCTCCGTCAACACTTACGTCCTCGTCTCGCTAGCGCGGTGAATCAATCTTTTTTTCCATTCCAATCCAACGAGCGACCGTCAACAAATACGGAGGTTGGGGAGTGAAATGATTAGCGAATGATTTAAAACAGAAAACACGTCGAAACGCACAAACTCCATCAAATCACTACGCGTTTCACGAGTTCTTGACTTTTACTTTAGTTTAGGCACTCGGTTCCACTTTGAATTTCGTATTCTTTCTTCATTTGCTTCCCCAACACATGCTTGTGTACAATAATCTCACCCACTCATTCGCCCCGCTCCATCCACACCCATCGTCCGAGTTTCGTTTATTATTGCGTACCAAGGAACAGCAAAATCGTGCCCAAACAAATTAGATATGCTCCTGGTTGCCCCTTGGACCCCTTTTTTCTGATGCCGGAACGTAGCCGAGGGACTATTTATATATTTTAAATTTAATTTTATGTTCTGCATTAAGCAGAACATGGAAAAGTAGAACGGTGCTCATTTAAGCTGGGTTATATGTTATGCACAAAAAATTACATTATACAATGCATTTGCATTAATAGTTTTAATGCAAGATTAATTTCAATTACTAACGCAGTAATGAGTAATTCAAATCTTATATGAAAAACATGTTCGAAACTGCATTGAATCATTTTTCATGAGCATAAAATTCGAATGCCTAGCGTACACTTCGCCAGAGTGTATTCCGTTTATCAAAACATGTTCCAATTACAATTACAATCTAAAATTAACTGTTCTTAACTTATACGCGTTAGATAATTCGTTAAATAATTTTATTGTAGCCGTGCCGAGATGGATTTCCAGCATTTACATCTATCCACAGAAATGTAATTTGGCGAATTCAGATATTTCACCCGATTGCTCAATAATGCCAATCCCCTGGCGAACCGTAATGAATAATAATGCAAAGCAAACAATACACTTGATGGCAGAAAAAATAACCCACGCGTGATGGGACCGGACACATGATGTGAGATCAAAGAGTAAAAATACCTCACCGTGGAGATTTGTAATTTAGAACATAAATAAATAAAATCAAACCCAACGTGAGTGAGAGTAGGCATTGCAGTGTGTTGACCGACTGGTGACACTTCGATTGCGTGCTGGAATGTTTGGATAATTTACGATAGGATTGCGATCCACTTCCCTTTGCTGCGTTTTCGCTGAAGGTATTGTTGATTCTTTCAGTTTTCTCATGATTTCTATCAACATCCCAACGTCGAAAACTACAACCACCACCACGCCCAAGTTCAATGGTTATGTTTATGCAAAGATTAGAGCGGTCGGTGGGTAAAACTGTATCGGCCTAGTCCAGATGGCTACGGTTAAGGAATTGAGATTATGAGCAGATCGTTTTATTTAGAACACTTCTGAGAGATGATGTGTCTGTTGTGGAAGGTCAGATGGAAGTAAGTCATAAACAATGCACGGAAATCCAACGCTTCCATGAGATGCTCGACTCAATGGTCTGGTGGTGCCCTTTCTTCGTGATCGATCGTGCGCTTGAACTTCTCCGCACACATTCATGAGCAGGAGCAAAATAGAACACCTTCATCGTGGATGACGTTATAGTGCGCGAAGGTTTATTGGGATAGGATAGAGCTGTGGAGCGCACGATATATATCGACCGTCGGGCAAGAAAGCCGTTTCGTTCGATACCCATCGAGAGCTGCAAAAAAACCCCGAAAGCAATCATAATTTGAATCCATCAGGCGCGCGATCGAAGCGATGATCATCCTATTCCTTTACCCGTTCCTTCTGACGCTTCCCTCGCAGATATTGCGAAGCGTATCGCGTCGAACGACTGGGGGACCTTCAGTTTAATTAGCTATTTATGCGATACTGCCTCGATTGAATTGAATGTGAGCAGTGAGACGTAGGAAATTAATCGAATTCCTCGCTAGACCAAATGCACGACTCCGGCGCAAGAATCCCGAGCGAACGCTTTCATGTTCTTTTCGAAAAGCACTGTGCTTCGGAGCGTAGTTTCTTTCGCATCAGTTCTTGACTTCGCGAACCGTGAGCTCGCTTAAATCAGGACGAACAGAAGCATGTATGCAGAAAGCAATTCAATGGCTAGGTTATTGAATAAAAGGAGAGAGGATAATACTTTAAGCTCATCTACCGGAAGGCGTTTATTGAATGGAAGATAGTAATCAAGAGAACTTAGATTTCACTCTTTGACTTCTGTTAGCGGACAGTTTAAATTAGTTTTCGTGCTCGGAAACACTATAATGATTCTTAAAATTAAATCAATTTCCCTCCATTTTTTCTTAAATTATACACGATTTCTGATAATGCCATCGATATAAATTCAAGCCATTGATATGAATAATTACAATAATATCAATATTGTATAAGTATAAGGCGTGCTGAACATCAAAGGAGTAATTTTAGCTATTATGAAGCTTTTATAATTAGAGAAAAATAAAATAGCATTTACTACTATTAGATCAACAAATTAGGCACATTAATTTGAAATATGAGTTCCTGTGATCTATATAATAAAATTTTTGCCAAAAAAATGTTGAACAAAGTATGAGCTATAATATTCATTAAAATAAAATAAATATAAATCATTTGGTAAAAATGTGAAATTCACTATCGATAACCATAGTGATTAAAACAATCTTAAACTTACAGTGGATTTTTGTGAAATAAAAAAATGATAAGAAATCTTATAAGTAATATCGTGCCACCAATTCTAGTGCTGAAAAATCAACATTTACACGATCTCATCCGGTAATGATGAAGCTAGATGTACAGCTTCGGATGATAGTAATCGCATGATAATTCGTTCGGTAATAATTACATATATTTGAATTTATTTCCTGTCCGTATCAGTGCAAAACATGTTTTGTATTATGCTTCAATATGTTCAACATATTCACAACGAATATTATTTAGATTTACAGAATAAAGTTCATCACTAGACTAAATCTGTAGCGATTGTGTCGTAATTGACTAGATCTCAATTGAGATCTCAATTCATCCGGTCCTTTCTATGTTTGGTTCAACACATCTTTATACGCCCGGCCTGGTGGTCTAGTGGTAGCGGTGCCGAACGACAGGGCCGGTACCACGATTTCATTCGGACATAATTGTACTACTCAATTATTCTAGATGCAAGTGTCTAAATGTCTGAGTGAACCATAGGAAATTTAATCGAACACCTGAAGTATGTGAGTGGGTACAATCGTTATCTCAACAGATTAAAATACGCACGCATTGTTTTAATTTATAAATTTTTATTTACTACAATTTCAAAGGTAAGTTTTGGTTCATACTGTAAATTTACCCGTACAATACAATATTTAACATGTACAACTATAATAATTTCCAGCTCTGTTATCTGTACTTCTATAATTTAGAGTTCTTCAATTTTATAAGTTTGCTTTAAAAAACAAAATTCCGTACTTCTTCAAAACAGCAATCCATCACCCTAGAGATGTTTTAAAACAAGCACCACTGGTTGCCGTGAGTTTCAGCTCATTCTAAACTCCGATCCTACGTAACTTACCATGTTTGGCAGGAACAGAAATAGGTAGAAAAGCAGTCCGGTTAAGTAAAGATTTCCCGCTCAATCACGTCGGAAAAAGCCTCGTGTTGCCCTGGCCTTCGTCACATTCATTGTGGTTAGCTGGCGATGATGGATGTGGTGCAAAAAAAACAGGGTTGCTCGCTGCGGAACAAAATCATAACTTCTGCACTTTCTCAATCCACTTGCGGGGGATGAAGTCCTGAGGCAGGAGGAGGCTACAGTGAAACGGAGCTTTGGTGAATTCGTTTAAAGAGCACTTATTTCAACCTTTCTCCTACATTACTGACCATGACGTTGTTGTAAGCAAAGATTAGTTGCTTTGCAAGAAGTAAATACACCATTGTTGGGAATAGCACTGTTCACAGGCAAGCGAATACATATTTCGAATACTTACCGAGATTTCCAGGTGCGCTGTGATGCGTGGACGCAGTGTAGCAACAGTCCGGCAACGCAGCAGCCCTTAAAGGGTGTAAGTTCTCAACCTAATCACCAAGCGCTCGCATTATTTCGTATTGAGTACGTTCGTCTCTCGTCGGCCATAAGAGCAAACGGCAAAAACGCATTTGCTGCTCGTGCAACCAAAACAAAAAGAACATCTCGTTCGCAGGTATGTACACACTACTAGCAGCTGTCGGAAAGGATAACCGGAAGGCGCCTCCATTCCCACACCACGGTTGGAGCACGAGTTTTGGAGCATCCCGACATGAACGACTCGGCGTGCTACTCTCCAACATCGACTACCACACCAACGATGGCCGATCGTGTTTGCTCACTTGTTGTTCTCTCGAGCTGAGACTCGTTCTCTCGGATCTGCCGTGCTTCGTGTGTGTGTGTGTGTGTGTGTTGGCTTGGAGCATTCGCAGGGGTTCGGGTCCACATCCCACCGGAGGCATCGCACAGTCGTCAGTTCGGTCAGCGACACGTCGTCAGCATAGCGTTCCGTGCTCTGTGCCGTGTGCCTCGCGCGGGTGTTGAGTTTCCAAAAACTTCCAGGCGGTCTTTCATACGTATTTACGAGTGTTTTGTGAGAAACATCCTACGTTTCTGCCGGAGCAGAGAAAACGGTAGTGCGGTTGCAAACAGCGCGCAACCTATGCTTCAGCTCACTGTGTAGTGCTGCCTTTGCAATATCCCCAAACAACCGGTGGAGGGAAAACATAAAAGCCCGGGAAATGCGTATAACAGTGCGTTAGCTCACCTGACACAGTGCGGTCGAACACAGTGTAAGGAAAACGTCCACCGATTGGCATTGGTGCATGTGAACGGGAACAAGCTGGATGAAGTGTAGGAAAACAAGAGATTTATGCAACACGTGTGCTACTATGTGGGTGATGCGATTGTTATTGTGCTATCGGAAACGAAAATTGTGATTGCTTGGAATTATACGCCGTGGCTGACCATCGCCACATAAGTATCATCCACCCACCCACAAACCTTCTCAGGTGGAAGAGAAGCTGTTCAACCGTATCTGGAGTATCTTCAATTACCGTACCATTACCGTCTGTATTACAACTACTGTCATTATCACTGCCAGTATCGCCCGAAACGTCTCTTACGTTGGCAAACGACCCGGTGCCCAGTGTTCGGATATGTGCGAGACACGCTTTTTATCTTAAAGGCCGCGCACATTTCAGTGCGTAAATACGCATTCGGTACGATAACAACCCATACGCTGCACGTACGACACTTTACCGGAACACCTTTCCAACCGCCGGTCGTAACTCGCTCGGTTGCGCGCAAGATCTGGCCATCTCTCGGGCCATAAAGGAGCACCGGAGTGTGCAGAGCTTCCTTACCGCGATGGTTCGCGACACCGAAAAAGGGGTTAAACGTGTCCCAAGACGCGGGGGATGGCAGATGATGGGCTAAGTTCCTCTGTTGCAAGAACTACGTAAAATACTTCTTTCCGTTTCGTCCGTCCGTGTTATCATGATTTATCTTGGATGCGGTAGAGAGGAAAAGAAAATCCCGCTCTCTGTACCGGGAGGAAAGTTTGTTTTTGTAGCTCTCATTTTGTTTTTACTCAACATGTACCCGTCTCCCTTTCCTGTATTTACGGAATATGACCGCGAGTGAGGAATTTTATTTGAATTCGTATGTTGAGAAAGCAGATAAAACAGAAGACTCCAACTGGTAACCGGCACCGTGGCGCTGTGTTACATCACACGGCTAATAAAGCCAAAAAAACAAACAACCACTGCTTCTTAGTCGAATTTTAATCCACTTTCCTATCAACCGGCACGCAACCCACACGCTCCTTCCGGTGGTGCTCCGGAGGATGGTTTAAAATTTCTTTCAAAATGTCACTGTCAAAGTTTGCACGCCTTCAACTTCAACTCCCATCGGAACCGACGGTACGTGACGATAAAAAGAACGGGACCTCGAAAGCTAGCACCGACACTGGAAAAGTTTATTGGATAATTAATTTGAAGTACACATATTTCTTTAGGCGCACTTTAATGGCCGAAGTGGTTTTTCTTGCCATGCAATTTCATGCCCGCTCGGTAAAGCAAAACATCGCGCGAAACAAACACCGCGGGCAGGATGGAAAAGTGGCGAATAATGTTATGATTCGTTCGTTCGTAACCAACCGCAGCGCGGGAGTATGCTGGGTTTGGTTTTGGGTGTAAGGTGGTTGCCGGTAAACCCCATCTGCGGAGCCCGGGTAGGATGTATCAATTATGCTAAATATAATGCCATTTCGCATGCTCCCATTGTCCCGCCGTGCGTCACGTATCATCCTTCTTCGCACCGACCGGGAGTCAGGATCTGGGGCGTAAAAGAACCGACGATGCTCGTTCGGGTAAGCGTTGCGAATATTAAATTAAATTTATAATGACACGCGTACATTTGTAAATCTCGCAAATATCTTGCACACGATGGTTGGGGTATAAAAATGGGCATCCCTTTTGCCTATTATCACAGCCGGTGTCCGTGCCGGAGCGGTGGATCCATCTTTTTGCGTGACGCTTCCCGTCGAGGCGTCCCCCAGTGCTACATATGGGCACGGTTATCGTGGGTGACATATTTTAATGTGAAATGCTCCCGTTTTCGTGCCTTCACGATTACAATCATAATCACTTGTCACGCTAAGCTCGCTTGGTTCGCTCGCTCGCACGCTCGGGGGCTTCTTTTAGCATCCATTCCGGCGTGCATGTTGACCAAAGCGTAAGTGAGCTAGGCGCGTTTTTTTTTTGTTTCAATGTGTTAAAATGGATCGATTTTTGTTGTTGTCTGTAGCTTCTGTGCCAATCTGTTGGTGGTCTGGCTGGTCAACACCAAGCCAGCGTGCTTTAATGTGTGGATATAGACGGCAAAACAAACACAAACATTGACAAATGCCACATACACAGCAACCCCTTTCGTTGTTTTCGTCGCATGAGGATGAATCGAACGGAACCAAATGTCCATGCGGTAGGAAATTCAAGTGAAAATTCCATTTCAGCTCAAATCAATTGCCAATAAACTTCAATCACATCCACCATCGTTCACCGTTCAAGCGGTGTTAGGTGGCGGGGTGGTAGGGTGGAATGTTGGTATGCTGGCTCTAGGTGACCGGAAGTCTGTCTGTCCTCCCAGTTCGGACGCATGCGAATCCGGGCGACATTCCAATCCCGCTCGATGAAGGGTTTTTGTGTGGTTTTTCCTGCTTCCCGCGATGGTCCTTTCTGTAGGATATTATACCGACCGATGACGAGCGCCACGTATGTGCAAGAAGAATCAGGTTTGGGTTTGAGGGGGTTTTGGTGGGTGAATCAGTTTGGCTATGAGTATTGGAGACACTTTTTGCGAGATGGAATTTCAATAAATTTATCAACTTTTCCCCCATGTGTCGGAAACTACGAGCTCCCAATCATGCATGTGTCAGGCAGGCTGAGTTTGTGAATGACACACGCTTCAGTTCAGGAATCAGGAACGGAACGATCGTATTGTGTGTTGCGGCATTAAGCTGGGCTTATGTTTAGCGGTGATTTTGTTTTGTTGTGGCTATTTCTATACATGGTGAGTTATGTTCTTAATGTCATCATTTTATTCAACGTCCTTTAAGAGTTTCTACGCTTTTATATCAAACCATGTACGTGGAAAACACAACCAGAAGAACATTAATTCATCGAGCTCCAATCAGTGTGGTCCGCTTATAATACACACTGTTTTGGATTATTTTTGAAAACGATGAGATTCGTGGAATAATCTTTGACTCGTTCTGAAAAAAAAGCAAGCAGGCCCAAACGACCTGCGAGAACGAGAAAAAATAATTTGGATGTCAATGTTGGATGAGGCTTATGATAGAGCCGGAGTTAGCTCAACTATCGTTCCAGTTCCCTTCCACGGGGATTTTACACAATTTTCCCTTGCATACGTGCGCGACAACGTACAGTATGGGACATGTGCGTGTTTCACGCGTATTCATGAACCGAAACCATTCTTGCACGAGACAGGCACAACTTGACTGTGTGCTTCCTCGATTATGTGCTCTCCATACGGCAGTCGATCCACATACGGTGACACTTGGGGTGAATTGCTTCCACATTCGTCAGATAGCACCCGGGGACTCGGGAAAAGGACGCTTCAGCGATAGTGTACGTAACACGGCGTTTAGTACTCGGTACACGATGGTACGGTTTTGTGTTCCCAATCCCAATGCCACGGGTTGCGTCGACGATACGATGTCCTCCCCCGAATCGCCATCGTCCAACCAGACCGTGTACTTCAGCAGCCCAACTCCAATCCCGATCTTTCCTCCCGGGGGAGCGGAAATTGCGATCCCGGGGATTTGTACTACTAGCGTTCGTTTGTCCTTTGCTACTATGCGTGCCATCCGGCTGGGCTAGATCGAAGACTGTCTCGACTGTTTGACGAGCTGATGTTGGATTTTAAAATATGGACTCTCGCTTCTCGTGGGACCAGCTGAACCAGCAGCGTGTGATCTGGAGCCACTTCGAGAAGCCACTTTGTCGGTGCATTGAGCCCCTTGAAATAAACGTCGGCACACCACCTGTTTGACTTTGCTTTGGACACACGTGAACAAGCAATTTTGCCGCTGCGTTATCAGGAAGCTTGTTTTCTACCCTTCCCGTCCGGAAGACTATTTGTCGTGCTTTTCATATCTTTCTTGTTTTGCGCTCTGTTTTACTCTCTATTCATGGTAATCAGCCCATGACAAATGCTAATTGATAAACGTGCACAAGCGATTCATTTATGTTGCAGTTGATTTAATTTTTTACTTATGCTGCGTAATGATTGTGGTCAAATGGTTCTAGTCGTCTGGTTGGCAGGTTTTTGATTATTTAAATAAACTCGTTATTTAAATCCCTTCATGACCGGTTTCACAAAGGCTTATTTGCTTACATACCATTAAATTAACCATTTATTTGATAAACAATCGGCTTAGTCGGAAGGAACGGCAACATCTATTCATTAGTTTGTTCATACCATGTTTTTCTTGTTGTTGTTGAAACTATTAATTCACTCTGCTCAGACAATATGCGTAATACACTGTCCAAAAATATTTGTCCAAATTGGATTTCAGACTTTTAGAGTAAATAAAATTCTTCAAACAACAGTATCGTGTTGTCCTGCTTGCAATAGCCCTGACTCCGATCGTCTATCTTACTCACCAAATCCATTTTGTTATCGAATATTTGAAAATATCACGAACGTTTTCACTGGAACATCAAATGGAATGTTAGCTTAGGTCTCCTCTGTCCATTGGGACGGTCTTGAAGAGATAACTTCTTCTTTTTTGACGCAATAACCGAAGTCATACCCGACGTTTTACTGTCTTTCTAGACTGATTTTTTACCACCATAGCTGATTAGTCACTCTTCGCTAAGGGAAAACAGTCCGAATGGGATGATTCGCCTTAAAATAAATGAGAGATTGAAGAGATAAATGAGCTGGGTTATTCAGCGACATTCTTCAAACATGTCCAGCTCATTGGAATAATATGGCTCAATATGGTAACATGGCAATATGGCTCAATAATATGGGTGGTGGAATACAGATTACCAGCACCGAAACCTCGCTACCAGTTGTAG
>JXXB01036126.1:0-14835 GCA_000956275.1 Anopheles koliensis | reverse complement strand
ATGGAAAATCAGTCTAGAAATCCGGTAAAATGGCAGTCATGACTTCGGTCGCTACGCCAAAAAGAAGAAGAAGAAGATGGTCAAAATTGTAACGTCAATATAAAAAAGAAATAATAAGATGGCTGTACTGAAATCCGCATAAATACGCATACCTTGTTGTTTGCATAAATATGTGTAATATGTGCACATCATCAATAAGTTAAATTTTAATTAATTTTATGAGAAAATGAATAAGCTGATTTTGCGATAGCTTTTGACCGAGTCGTATATTACAAAACTAAATTTAAAATATTTTTTGTTGTTGTGGTTGATATGAAATCATTGGTATATCATATAGTAAATTTGAAAAGAACACTCGGTTTCTTTCGTCTCCGTTTCCATTCTCTTCACAACCTAGCCTATCCATGCTGAGGGATTTCAATGCAAAACTCAGAGAGGAGCCATACAACGAAAACGAGCGTCGGCAAACGATCATGAAAATAATCCTCGTTAGGCCAGCATCAAAATTTACTATTTCGACGGAAAACTTATCAGGAGCAGAACTCGTTATAATAAATAATTATAACGAGAATCAGATATTTATCATTTTAAGTAACCTCAAATGGTGAAATTAAAATGGAAACCCAGACGGCAAGAAGGATACTGAATAAAGAATATAAAGAAATGGTAAGAATGGTTTCAATTTTCGAATCAAGTCAAAGGGCCCTATTATAACACTTGACCCGTGGCATGTGTGATAACTGAAATGTTTTTGAATAATTCATATCATTCATCCATTTGTGATTGCATTTGTGATTAACCCAGTTATTTATTTTAATTACTGCATCCATCGAACATCATTTTGTGTCAATAGAATTCATATTTTGCTGCCATGATATATGATATTGCATATATTTAGTATTATTGTTCAACAATCTTTTTAAGAATAACTATTATGAGGAATAATTTTATAACGGTCGTACGAAATACAATCACGAAACATATTCATTGCAATCGATATTCTATAAAATAAACATGATTATAGATTTGTAACACATCAAATGTAAAAGTTTTCAAAATTTCACAACTTCATGGTCTAAAACTAGTTTATATAATACACTTCATATTGTGTGCAAAGCTTATTGAGCGCTTTCAACATATCTCCATACTTAGTTCTAATGGAAAAAAATTATGTTTCTATTGTATTAAAGGAACGCAAGTGATAGAGTCAAATAAAACGGCGCCTTTTTAAACCAAGCACATTAATTGAAGCATAAATGCCAACGTTCTGTCATTAAAGATTCATATCTCATTAAATAACTTTCTGCTACCGCTCATTTAACACAACAATTAGTAATAGATGCCATGTAATATTAATAACTATTTGTTTTCAAATGAGATTTTAATTTATTTTATGTATGATATTTTCTTTTTTTACTTCTATTATTTAGCAGTAAATAGTAATGCTAACTTTAAGCGATGGTGTTCATATTCCTGCAAGGAACAACATTTACCTAAGCAATTTAACTATTCTTCATTTGCTCATTGTATCTTGTATGTCTAATGACCAGCAGCTCATTCCTGTGCTTACAAGGTAAACAATATTTCAATATATTTTAGTTGTACTTATTATTTGATAATGAGAAAGTAATCTCCAATAAATAAAAAAATACCTTTCGTATATATTTCGTTCATGTTTGCATTTTATCAGTACTATTCCTATTCCCACAAGACAAGGAAGTTGAGAGCAGAATATCATCACATTAAGTTGTTCATAAATTCATCATATTTATTATGAAACAGATTAATGCAAAATTATGTATGCCTTGTATGTCTTGGAACTGTATTTTTTTCATGGAAATTGAGATCCAGAATTCTCAACTGCAACTGACGGATATGTTTTAAAAGTACAGAATGAAACATTCTGCCTAGCAAAACCATAAAAGAAAGCAAATAATTATCAGTGAATAAATCATTCTGTTTACTAACTGTCAGTTTAATAATAAATAATGATGGCTTGGTTTTAATTTCAAATAACTTTACCATATATGTACATAATAATCAAAAACATAATAACCAAATAATAATTTATACACACACAGGCTATCTTGACACTATATTCATCATAAATTTGTTATAAATGCGATTCAGTGATTTGATCTTAACTTTGCTATTTGACCCTAGAATTTTTGAATTTTTTTTTTCGTTTGGTAATATACATTTGAATTAAAACAATCGCATGCGGTTTACCTTGTATGAGCGAATACCTAGTAAATTACCTCATTATTAAACATGAATGTGCCTAAATTTGTTGAAGTAGTTTTACACATGTGTGATAAAGTTTTTTCATACACATGATGGTCTGGCCGTATTGATTTGCAATTGCTATCCCCCAAAGCATGAGAATTGTGTTGTGAAACTTCAATACTTATCCGACATTACTTAGTTTGCTAAATCTAAACGTTTCGTTGGACAACGTTTGCATGTGACGGTCCTAAAATCATGCATAAGCATAACTGTTCGATGAGCTCACATGAGCCGGGGAAGGTCGTTGTTATGTGTGTATGCGTCAACAACATTAGATGGACTCATGTACATCTCAGTACCGTTCCAAGCGGATGGGGTATTTGCGATGGAACTGATAAAAGGGGTGTTAATTGAAAGCAAAACAAAATCCCTCACGGCATGGGTAAGCGACACACCCGGACGGGTGTTGTGGATGCGAAGCACATGTGTTTCTTCTTGCCTTCGGAAGAAATGGGGGAAAATCCCTCGTTACCATACGTTAGAAGTACCGGTAAAAGTTCTTGTATCCAAAATTCATAACCTACATATCTCGCGTCCTGCGGATGATGAGCGAATTATCATGAAAGACGCCGACGTGGGAGCACGCGTCCCGAAATTAGGTGAGTTTTGTATTATTGCGTGGAAGGCGTGTATTATTGTGTGGAGGGAGAAGGTGTAGTACACAGAGGTTGGAAACAAGTTTAGCACCGGCAGGAAGGAGTATAAAACGAAGGTATCAGTGCGCCGGAAACAGGAAACATCTTTATATTCGTGCGATGGGGATTGAATCACATGTTAGTTTTAACTCATTTTTATTAGCTAAAAGGTGTGCGAAATAGAAATCAAGAGGTAGAACATCGATAGAAAAGGTGGAAAAATCATGTAAACATGCCTCAAACAAAAATCAATCAACATGTGTTGCTTTGATTTAATGTTGGTTGGTTGGTTGGTATAACAATCTCACAATATAGATAGGAAATGCAGCGAAAGATAGGAAATGCCGCACCTTTAAAAAATCGCTGTGTGCCGTAACACTAAAACCAGCTGTAAATCAATTAGTCAGCAATTTTATTCGTTTGCTATTATAGAAAGCAAACAAACAAAGTAAAGAAAACTTAAAGGATCGTGCGTCACTGCTGGAAGCGAACATTTCTCTTCTCGCTCAGGATATCACGTGAACGTATTTATTTCGTGTCGAAAAATTTGACTATCGAATATTGCTACATTTAAAGCCCTGGGATATCATGTCCGATCCGGTTCAGTGTTTATACACGCACATACGCGCGCCTGCGTCACAAATGTACACACTCGCAACGAAACGCACACGACCTTAGCTCATCAACTAGCCCGGAAAAGGCACCGGTAAGGGTTCTAGCTGAGAGTCACGGCGAGAGTTGTTTAATGAAAATTTTACGAAATGTTCGCATCATTAAAACTGAACCCGTACAGCCGGAAGCTTAGGACAAGGATTTTACTGACTGGGCGCAAGTAGAAGGGAAGTGATTAAAATGAGGAAAGTGGTGTTTTGCATATCTCAACCACTTTAGCAGTCCTACTCAACGCTTCTCACACACACTCACACTCACAGGGCCGCTTTGATTCCTCACATTGGCAGCCGTGGCTATTTCGTAGTAGTGTTTCTGAAGCGGAACATCTTTCGCATTGAATATCTCGCTAGGAAACATTTCTCTTTTTTAGTCCTCTTTCCACCGAGATCAACACACACGCATACATGCGAACAAATACACGTTCGGTAGGTGGCGGATGGAATTGGCTGGTATCTTCTCAAGCGGAGGTTCCCTTTTCAAGACAACCGTGAAGACAATTGAGAAAAATGATGCTTCTGTTTCGGTACTTCATCATGTTGCACTTCCTGGCTCGAATCCTGTTCGGGGGGAAACAGACAGATGCTTTTATTTTTTTTAATCCTGGATGCCGGGAAAATGACACCGGAAAGTAGCATATAGCAGGATAAACAACAATCTGCCATCGGGCCATCAGTAAACTCGTCTAAAAATCAACTCCTCATGTTCTCCTCGTCGTATAGGACCGCCGACGTGCCGGTACTGATAGCAGCGCGTTGGCAGCCGCTTCGTAATACTCTTTTAAGCTCGGGTTTAACACCAGAACTACTTAACGCTCCGGCAACCGCACCCACAACCTGCGGCTCATTTGCTCGAGCCGATGGCATTGTATGTGTCTGTTGTCATTCGAACGTTTTACAGCCTCAAGGGAGCGGTTATGAGTTGATCTTTGCTGCTGTATTTCAAGAAGGCGACGTATGTGCTCCGAACGGTATCGTGAAATCATCCATTTGGACTTCTACGCGTCGATAACTTAGGCAACGGTAACTGATTCGAAGAAACGATTATAGCGGCATAATAGTTAAAACACTTGGCGTAATTCCATTTGAAGATTCAGCATTTTTTAATTGTAACAATATTCACATTCCTCAGTTATGTGTGCTATTTTTTCGCCCACTCACAAATACAGCAGCAAACGACAAACGAACAAGCGAGAGAACACTCGCGAATAACAAGGAAATCGTATCAATCAACACGGTACACGGATTTTCCAACCTAAAGCGCGTGGAAAACCACCATTCGGTGTAAAAATTTCGAATGAAAATGCAAAACACGAGAGGAGCAGGAGAGACCGGTAAAAATGGGGCATGATTTGATTCGATAGGATTATGGTTATTGAAACAAATCCGCTTTGTTTGACTGCGGTATTTATCAACCCTTGATGGTATCAGGAGAACATTTTAATTATTTGTTGTATCCCATTTTTTGTCTATAATTTTACACACACATGAATATGAAGATTGTTTTTGGATTGGTTTGTTTGTCCATGTTTTAAATGTATCATTAAGTTAATTATTATTTATTTTAGTTACATTTTGTTGTTTAAATTATGTCTAATAATCATGTTAAAATATTTGTATATATAACTTAGAAAAACATAAATAAATATTACGTATTAATATTCTTGAACTGGTTGCATCAAAGGGTGAATTTTTATGTACAACACATCAAAACGAACATCGCATAAATAACGATGCGGGGATAAAAATATTGGGTGTAACCATAGAGATGTACAAAAAAGTACAATAATGCAATTAAGCATAGTTCGACAGGTGAATCGGCGAAGGGAAGTGTACGTGAAATGAAAACGAAAAAAATCAATCATTGTTGGTTCTCTTCGGTCAGTAGTTTGAATACAGCATCCGACGAGCGATACTTTAAGGTGACTAATTAACATGTACATGCACATGTAAGTACAGCTATTGAGTTGTGTACGGGTATATCTAACCTGCGGCATATTTCAGTTTACAATAACGTGTGTTATTATAGTATAAACGACATTGTTATAGTTTTTTTTTATCAAATCGACTACGTAACATTTAAGGAACAAGAATTGTAGAGTAAATAGAAAAATATAGGAGTGAGTTAATATAAAACAATGAACAGGTACAACCATGTATTACTTTTTGTATAAAGTTATCATCAATCACAGCACATTTTATTTGTAACAGATCTAAATTTTATGTTACTATTATTGTTAATGTGAATTCATACAGTTGTAATAACTAATAATATAATATTCAAGAATCTATGTTTTACAACAAATAATAAAACAATTTTAAAATTTAATCCAGTAGTCTGTACGATTTTGAAATAATATTATGATACTATAACAAAAGGCTACTCTAACAAAATCAAAAGGAATTTAATTCGCTTCAAGAGTAACCGCAAAACACCAACCTATCAAAATTATATATTTATATGTTTGAATTGGTAAATGATAACAAACGCTTAAAACTGTGTAGGTTGTACAAAATTTAAATTTTTTTAGTACAAGAAGATAATTTTAACATCCAAGTAACAAAATTATCAGTCATGATGAATATCAAGAAAATTTTCAGAAAAACATTGCCACTTTCTCACAAGAGTGTTCTAGTTTGGTATCATATTAATCAAGCGTTAGTTTTATTTCGTTTAGCATTCTTTGTCATTTCGTAGTTTATTATTCTTGTTTTTTTTTTAAATTCTGGATTCCCTTAATTTTCATAAGGATGTATTTCACGATAGTCTTGGCCGTAATACGTGAATAATAACCACCCAGAACAACTGCAGTGCAATGTTCCGAATGAAGCTAAATTTTTACTGATAAACATAAAAGTGGATAGATTTAGATAAAAAAGGGTTTTAAATTCACATTCTCATTTTAGCATACTTAAAATAGTACCTGCGCAGCCCTCGGTGTCCACTACGTTGTTTTTATCTCATTGTAATATAAACTACATTTATTTTACTAAAAATGATAAATAGCATGCTGTTAGCTTATTTTCAGTTTTATTTCAGCTAGAATCTGGTATTAATAAGGTAGTGAAAAAATTAACTATAAAATGGATTACATAATTGAAATCTTGCATTATGCCTGAATTTTTTATAAATCTATTATTCTATAATCATTGGTTATGTAAGATTCGTTGAAAAATCAACTGCCAAATTATTGCCTAAATCATCCAAGATTATTATTCGTGGCGATTTGGAGCAAAATTGAGACATGTGTTAGTCCTCTGGCAGAACCAATATTTTTCAGGACCGTCTTCCTTAGAGAAGGCGTGATTAACTAGATAAAAAACATCATGAACGTGAAGAGCCTTTTTAATTACAGAATTATATTTAATGCTCGTTTACACGCTTATGTAGTCAACATAAAACCGAATTTATAATCTGCAAATATGCATATTCAATTAAATGCTTTGTTATTCTTGACATCCGGTTACAAACATCTTGCTTATTCTTATACATTTGCTTCTATTCCAAAGGATTAACTTCTTATTTTCTCAGATTTAATGATAGATGATAATATCTAGTGCTATCACTAAATGCCCTTCGACCAAAATTTTCGGCTAAGAGCTGATGATCACAGCTGATGTTAGACAAGAGATAAAAATGATACTCTGCAATGCGGCAACAAACAAGCAAATTAGTTTTCCTATCATGAGCATGAGCATATTAAAAACTAATGAATAATAAAAAATGTTTTGTCAAATAATTATGATGTATTTTGAATCTTACATAATTCCCTAATAATTACATAATTACATAACTACTCAATTTCCCAATTTGTTTGCGTTTTACAGTTTTATAAGAGATTACCATTATGTATTTAGAAATCCACAACCAACCAGCCATTTTGGTTGGACATTTTGGAAGGACAGATATTGTCCATCCCATGTTGTCAAGAGAAGCAATAATAATGATATTTACTGTACAGTAATTGTACTCACCACGACCGCTGCGGCCGACGAATCGAAGATCATTGAACTTGGCCACCTGGTTCTTCATGACCGCGGTGCAGTTTCGCAGTTCGGCGCAGTAGTTCTCATCGTTGCCGGCACGCACCGTCACCATCGTGCCGTCGCCGACGTCGCCGAGCGCGACGACCTTAAACGCAACCGGAAGTGTTTTATTCGAGCGCCAGTGCGGGGGCAGCACTGTGCACACAAACAGAGGACTCCCGGTTCGGATCAGCTCGCCCGGGTGCTCGGACAGAAAATCGCCCAACGTCCGCTCCGCCAGAATGTCTGACGTCATTTTTGTATAGGTGTCGTTCAGAATGCTGGCCGCCGACGGTGGGCCACTTTCGCCGCCGGCACCCGTGCTCGATCCGTTGCCGTTGGTCGCGGTGCCGCCAGCGTTTCCGGTTCCGCCGCCGCCGCCGCTGGTGCCGGTGCCATTACTGCCGGAACCTCCCGTGCCTCCACCACCACCACCCGATCCACCATGATGGCCAGAGTGACCGTTCCCGGTCGGCGCGCAGCCTGACAGACCACCGCCTCCTGTGGCACCACCGCTTCCGTTGGTGGGACCATTATTTCCTCCTCCACCTCCACCTGTACCTCCACCTCCACCTCCACCTCCACCGCTACCATTGCTAAGCGTCGGTGCACTGTTGATTGTGAGATGCATCGGACTCTGTAAGTAGAAAAGAATCATAGTTGTCAGGAGTTTTTGTTTGTGATTTCAGTTTACAAGTTACATCGACACCCGGGCGTGTGAAGACATCGACGAAAAATGTTGTATTATGATCCGTAAATCATTAAAACATAAACAAACTTATTTGTAGGCTTATCTGAATTTTGGTTACCACTTTACAAAAGCGTATCGCTATCTTGTGAAATTTAACATTACATAAAAAAAATATTACTGTATTAGTCTTAACCAGTTCACTAATAAAATAAATACCAATTATAGAACATTTATTGCCCAAGAATACTTCAAATAGTAGACGAATCGACACACATAATATAGAAACATAAGCAATTATAACTCTGGCTAACGTTACTTTGAGCAATTCAAACCTTCGATTATTGGAGTACTTAAATTCTGCTGTCACAGGAGCAGCACAAACTCAAAAACCTAGATCATCAAATTTAACAAAAATGTTTAACAAAACTGTTTGTTAAAAACCAGTAAACAATCACATTTACAGAAATTAACATGGTTCCACAAGTAAGTTTATTAATTGATTCTATGAAATAAATTCTCATTGCACTGATTCATATCCAGCAAAAAAGATTTCATGAGTTGTAATAAACATAAATTTAAATTTATTTATTGATTAAAAACATCTTTAATGTATGATATTATGAATGACAGAGCTGAACTTGCACGTTCCAGATGTGATGTGACGTCAGCAGCGAGACGAATCGAACAGGATCTGAGGGTAGACAGCCCGCACATTTGCTAAACTGCTTCGCAAAGATCTATTGAAAACTTTTCCAGTTCCAAAAAGTTGGAAAAAGAATCCGGGCACGATTGGAACAATATCTGGCGAAACATATCATCACCACGGTTGGCATCGAAGCAGCGATCAATGCTATACTTGATCGTCAACCAAAAAATCGCTCACGGAGAGCTCTTTCATCGCATGGACAGATCCCTTACACCGCAATGTAATTTTTGCCAAGCTATTGACACGATCGAACATAAATTCTCTACATGTCCAAAAGTATGCGATGCGTGGATAATACTAAAACATCGAACTCAGTCAACCGTTCCTGAGCACCACTTCCTTTCCCTTCGTTTGCCTGCACTAGCCAATATTAGTGTTGACAAACGAATTCCCTTCCTAAGTTCCCTTCCTGTTTTCTAACTACATCATCCACATCATCATCCACATTTGATCTAGAAATCCTTAAGTGTTCTTTGTAACCTTGTACGTTTACCATCTCCATCACAACACTTTTGTAACCTATTATTTTAATTTTGTCTTTGTAAATAAAAACATTTTGCAAGAAAAAGATTGCATCAAATGCAATGCATTGCAGATTGCAAAATTGCCGTTATGTAATACAAACAGTATGATCTTTTCAAGGGGTCAATGAGGCTCCTACAATCAATGGTCAATGAGGTCAATTGTTTTTGATTTATTTTTATTTGAATTTCAGGAAACTTTGATTACGATAAAAGATTTTTTTTCGATTTCACCTAGATTGATTTGCCAAACATAATTTTTCAATTTAATTATGAAATATGTTTAGTTAGGTATCAAAAAGTGAGAATGATGGATTATGTATTTGAGCAAAAAAACTAAAAATATCCTAACTTTTTCATTGTAATCATTAACATATTCACCTGAATGTTTCACCATTCATATTCATACATGCTTAACAATTTGGAGTTAAAATATCAACTTCTTTTTATCATTTGCTTCCTGGTTATTTAAGACGTGAGCCTGAAAGTTCCCTGTGAAAATATACGATTTAATGTGTTGACTGAATTGACTATATTAATAATCTGTTCCACTCTAAACGTAAGCAGAATATTATACAGATGAAAAAAGTAAAAACCCTAATTACAAAAGTTTCTTCACTTCAGATAGTTTCGACTTAGGCCGAGTTTAACGATCAGCAGATGATCAGTATTTTTATGTATAATTGTGTTTACATTGTGTTGTTAGAAACGAATATATACACAGTTTGTTTGTAGCAGCGATGTTAACAATTACCAAAACCTACGACGTTAGTGGTCTACTACAGCATTTTCATACTTTCTTGATTGTTTCTCGTTTCAACTGATCCAAACCGATTGTTTATTGATCATATGTTGACCTTTAATTTTCTATTTATTTCTTCTCTTGTATGTTGTTGTTTGTATGGCTTAGAGAGACTTTGAGCCATGTGGCTTCTTTCGTCTCTTTCTCTTGTATGCTAAAAGCTTACATTGAAGGAATTCTATTTATTTGAACGATGTTAATCTTTGAACCATTCATCATTTCAAATCATTCTATGAGTGCTTGATCGAAGGAAGTGGTTTTGATTCAAATCACTCCAATGAACTAGTGTTGCTACAGTTCAGAAATGGTTAAAAAAGCTTTGCGTTCACTACAAAATGGAGTTTCTATTACCAAACGATTATTTAAAATATATGAAGGCAATTATAATTGTGATAGTGCAAAGTTAGATGAGCCGTTCCACACTGTTCACATAAATCGTCTTGGAGTAAAAATACCGTTTATTATTCTGCTGGCTACACAATGCTAAGACAATATCTTCCTGAAATCTCAATCAACAGCTTAAACAATGACAAACAACCGTTAGCTAGTATAATTTCACAACATAACCATTGCTTAATTTAAGTATAGTTATAATCAATACGGTCAGCTTTCAACTCAACTCTCCTCAACTTTCCTAAAGAAATAAATAAATAAATGCATAAAATTTTCAAACAAGCTAAAGTTTCGTCCACAACAATGACCAACATTCTCCTGTTGACCCTCGCGACAAGAGGTTAACGTGCAAGTGGTCTCGGCGGGAACATAAATATAGCATTTTCACACAAACACTGCACGGTAGAACCAGCTCAAATAAGATCCTCGGAGCAGCGGGCGAGGTTGAGACCTTTCCCTGGACACTTGATAGGTATTTTCGATCCGTCCGCGGCGTAAGCTTGCGTTAAAATACACGTAACCGCATCGTTGCCATCCTCAACGAGGGTGACACCTCTCCCACACCCTCCCCAGCACCACACAAGTATTCTCCTATGACCACTTCGTAGTCACGAAAGAGGGACGAAACAGATGCAACACCGCCGGGCAAGGTGCGACGGTCATATGGGGCAAAAACGTTAAAAGGAAACAAAAAGCGCGAAGTACAACGGCGTCACAGAAACACTCGCCTGGATGGATCTGCGGTTTTTCGGCTCATGTGGGATATCCTGTCCGAGAACGAAACCACGATTGTGTGTTTCCCGTACGTGCAAGGCGGCAGTTCCGGGTGTTTTTGTGTCACAAATGCGCCGGTGTTTGTATGTGTGTGTATGTGTTTTGAGAGGATGTCCACACAGCATTTTGTCCCACCGGATGTCCTGCTGCTTGCTGTGGAAGTGTAAAACCACTTCCTTCGATCAAGCACTCATAGAATGATTTGAAATGATGAAGGTGGGCTGATTGAGGTGGGTTGTGAGGAAGGTGAAAGGTCCTGTGTATGTATGTGTGTGTGTGTGCATCCCCAGTTCGGGCTCCATGTTGGCTGCTGGGTGGATAATGTACAGCTATGTTTATATACATATGTGGAACATCGTGCCCATGGTTGTGGGTGTAAATGTGCATTAGCGAAATTTTCTACCTATGCACAGCAATTTGCATAACATTCAATCACGTTATAGTATTTCACGTTTGGTGTTTAAATTTTAATTGGACAAACCGCATGTGTTGCAAGCTCCTGTAAATAGAGCCATCAAAATCTCTATTGATTTATCCACTATACAGAAGAAACGGTTGATTAAACGAACTATATAAGAATGTTCTGTGTAAAAATCTTCGAAGCACATTTACCAAAAACCCGGCATAGCACATTTACCACGAGAAGTTTATATCGTCTTGAAGCTCTGAGGTATTTTACACTAAATGGAAAATTTCCTATTTCAAAATTTTAAATACAGACCCGTTATTCTCTATGTTCTCATCTCACTCCTAGAAGAGGTGTTAAAGTTTGTTTAAAACGATTACCGTGTATTGCGATAGTTATACTTTCAAGGATATCAAACCAAGTAAAATTTTGAAAAAATTCTCAAATGTTTTTATTATTTTTATTTGCTTCATCCAAAGAAAAGGAAACTTAAATATTACTAGTGTTTATGGAGCTAGTTACACTTGCCACTCAGTGTTGTTATTGAGCATCGCATAAATCTATACCCAACATAGGTTCATCAAACAGTAAGAGTCGACTCTAGATTCATAGATTCAGAAGACCCGAGACACTAGGTGAGATTGCACTTGCTTATCAACGTTTCGGAAAGCTTACACCAAAGGCTCACAACATGAAACTTGCCGCGGAGTTTCTCACTTTCAGCACAATGTTTTGCAATATTACTTAATCGTGATTAAAATAACCGCCAGCTTAGCCGCGTATTTAATCGTATGGCAGCGTTTTTCTTGAACACGGGATGAATTGATTGATGTCACCAGTGCACTTGGCGCTGTCGGGAGTTTTTGTGGTGTGGCATCGGCACGTCTACGACTTCACGACCATCGTTCACTTACCGATCACAGACCAAGCGCCGGGACGTGTTGCTCACGGGAAATTCAGTGGCAAAGACACCGGTGTGCGTTGTCGGTCGGGCCGAGATTCACTCCCAAAAATAAACACACGTTCGATCGGCGCTAGAGCCCATCAGTACTGGCCACGCACATTTGCGAGCGGTTCGCTCGGCACACAGCAGACCGCTACCGTCAGCCGCACCGTTGCGCCCGATGTGAGTGATTAAATTTAAAATTAACCCGACTGCGCGACGAGGGTGGCCGGAAAATTTGCCTCCCACCGCCACCCCACCTGCCTGCTGCACCCTGACTGACCAGTAAAGGGCACACCGGTAGCACGGCCTTATGGCAAAGGGCCCCCACGTGCAGCCGTTTTTGAATGCCTCGGCAAGATGCCGCACAAGCTCCGTTCCCGGTGCGTGGTGTGCTGTTGCGATACGATAATGTGCTGACCGGGTTTACTTACTTCCGCACTCTTTCATGCACACACACACGCATGTTCACACACACTCGCACACCCACTCTATATCTCTCTTGTTTTCGCGTTTGTGACTCGTGTTCCCTCCTGACCCTGTTTTCAACCACGGCTAGCAAGGATAAAACCGGTTTTAGCGCCGTGCGGCAATTGTGCTTGTGGGTGGTCGTCGAGCACACGCACTCGCACATAGATACGCTTCCAACGAACGTTTTCCGCTTCCACCATCCCACCATCGCCATCCACACACGTATCCATCCATATTGAAACGCAACGCACCGTATGTATTAATTAACCCTCTCCCCAGCGCTCATCCGGAATTGTTACCAATTTTCACGCTGAGAGGTGGAAGAGGCTGGGGAGGATTTTGGAATGCTTTCACGCGCGCACGAAAATGCACCCCGTCCTCCGAGGAGGGGGAGAAGGGGTATCGTCCCGCGTCACGCCGTTCGACATCGCGACTACGCAGATACGAACTTTCACCCGCATACCTGTCACACCTGCCTTTTCAGTGTTCACATTAGGTGTTTCGCGGTATTTCGCGAAACATGCATATCCATTTCCCTTTCCCCGCACTGCCCCTATCCCAACGCTCCCAGAAGTGTCCGGAATGTGCGGTAATGCGATGTTACTAGTGCTAAGAAAACGTAAATATAGTTAAAGGCGCGCGACGTTGAATGGTGGCGGAACGTACGAAAAGGGCCGCTGGTCGCGCTGATTTCGATCGTTGGTAGGCTTAAGTTTATGCATCCTTCTCGTCATGTACGTCACGAGAAGGTGTTTTCCTTTTTCAGTATTTTTCCTTTTCGCTCTATTCATAGATATTTTTTTTTCTAATGCAGATATCTTTTTCACTTATGTTTCCTTGATTATATTGTAAAACCTAGCTGAATATTTTTAAAGAAATAATAAAAATATCACTTACATCTCTCTAACGCATCACCCATATTTTTGGGGAGACGATCGCAACAACCCTTCATTATCACTTAACGCCTGTCAAGCGGATTTCGTGAAACTATCCATAGGAGTGTAGACTAGCGCTCACAAAATTCTCCTACCCACCCACCCACAAACACACACGAGTATGGGTGCATTTTGATGCACGGCAAATATAAACAACTGGCCACCAAAGCAACCAAGTTCCTTTCCCTTCTGTCCTGCATCCTCGGGACAGTTTTCAGCCTCACAGTTCGCGGTTCGCATATGCTCTACACGCGTTGTATTTTTTTGGCTTTATACGCTTTGGTCTCGTTATTAAATTTGCATCGATGGGTATAGCCGTCCACGGTCCGGTTATAGATGTGCCTGTGCACTAGCCGAACCGCAACCAGCTGTGTACTAAAGGAAAAATACGGCCGAAAGACTGACCACTAACTGACCGGTGCAGCAATGCAGCGGGCGCTGAGTGAGAAGTTAATTAAAACGCACCAATGCAACGCTTTTTTGTTTTTTTTTTGTTTAACAGCTCAACACAGCGGATTTGTTTTTGTTTTGCTTTTTCGATTTCTCTACTCTCTCTCTCTCTATCTCTCTCTATCTCT
>JXXB01036114.1:0-15447 GCA_000956275.1 Anopheles koliensis | reverse complement strand
CAACAGCAGCAACAACAACATCAGCTACATCAGCAGCAGCAGCAACAACAACACCAACATCACCAACATCCTCAACAACAGCAGCACGCAAACGTCCATCCTCATCCGCATCATGGACATCCCCATTCCCAGCAGCAACATACGCTTACGATGAACGGTAACAGCAATTCGTCCAACACCAGCAGCAATAACAACAATAGCAGCACCAGCAATACTAATGTCGGAAGCAATCAATTAACCACCATCGGACACTCCAATCAAGTGACACCATCGAACAACGGCGCCGGAAATGGCACCAGCACGACCGGTGGAACGCGCGAAGCGAACATTCATCTTAACAACGGCAACGAGAACCATTTATCAATGATTGGATCCGGCCAGAGCAACCGGCCGGCGGGATCACTCGGTATGAACCAACGAACGGGTGGTGATGGAAGCTGTGGAGAAACGATCGGGACCGGAATGAATGGCCTGCTGCCGAATGGGAACGGGAATGGACCGGGTGCGAACGCTGGGACGCTTCATCATAATCGAATTTCGGTCAGTAACAGCATCAGCGGAGGTTCAGTTACGACAGGGACGCCTCCGTTAGTGCTTAGTTTGGGACAGGTTGGTAGCTTTTTGATTTTCTTTTGTAATTGCAACGTTGTGCAAATTATAAAGTGAACTTTTATTTCAGAATCTCGGTGCTCCCGGAAGCCTGCTGATCCTGAATGGACAGCAACAGTCGTACGTTTGTCAATCAGGGAATCAGAAATCGAACGAAGCGAAGGATTCGGAAGCTACGATCAAAACGGAAGCATCGTCCACGAAGCAGGAGATGATGGATGCGTCTTCGTCACCCGTTCCTTCGCTGACGCACCACCAGACTAGGCAGTCGTCATCGCAACCCTCGAGCGGGTCGCCATCGTCGGTCACAACCGGCGGTACCTCCGACAAGCAATCGTTCGAGAGCATATTCGGCTATCAGGATCACACGCCGATGGCAAGCCCGGTGCAGGGCATGGAGAACGGTGGACAGGCCCATCATCACCACGACAATCTGCCGTTCTTCAACGAAACGCTCGATCTCTCACAGGAAGACATCCAGAAAACGCTTAGCGCAAACATGCCGCTCGGAGGGCACGTGAATGCGCACGACACCAACACCCCGACGGATGATGCGATGAACGGTGAGATTAACCCGATGGACTTTATCGAAAACTGTGGCGATAACCACGGCACGGTGGATGACGATGTGTTTGTCAATCTGGACGCGTTCGATATGTTGGTGGAGTTTCCGGAGCTGGAGCTGGATGCGAAGAGTGAGTTCCTGCGCGACGGGACCGATGACGGCACGGATGATACCGCCGGTGGTGGAGATCTCGCGGGAGATAGTGGCAGTGAGCTCGGACAGTACAAGCAGCGCGTACAGCACGAGCAACAGCAGCAGCAGCAACCGCAGCCTCCACCGAACGTGTCCACCATCACGGACTTTAGTCCGGAATGGGCGTACCCGGAGGGTGGCATCAAAGTGCTGGTAACCGGACCGTGGAGTGCCAGCTCCGCCTATACAGTATTATTCGACTCTTTCCCGGTGCCGACGACGCTCGTGCAGGACGGTGTGCTGCGGTGCTACTGTCCGGCGCACGAGGTCGGCGTCGTGACGCTGCAGGTCGCCTGTGATGGTTTTGTGATATCCAATGCGGTCAACTTTGAGTACAAATCTCCGCCAAAGTTCGAGACGAAGTGCGAGGGCAACGGGAACGACATGCTGTACAAGTTCAACCTGCTCAACCGGCTCGAATCGATCGACGAGAAGCTACAGATCAAGGTGGAACCGGGCGAGCTGGTAAGTTAGGTTCTGGCGTACGAATGATCGTTGTGACTGGACTGACCGGATGGTTTGATTTCAGCCCGAAGACACGCTGTTGTTTAAGCAGAACAATTTCGAGGACCGATTGGTGAACTACTGCGAGACGCTGACGGCGAAAATGTGGCGCTCGGTAACACCCGGACCGTTCATCGATAAGCACCAGGGTATGACGTTGTTGCATCTGGCCGCCGCCCTGGGGTATGCGAAGCTGGTGCGCACGATGCTAACCTGGAAGGCGGAAAACTCCAACGTTATTTTGGAGGCCGAAATTGATGCGCTCAGCCAGGATAAGGAAGGCCATACACCGCTGGTAAGTAATGTTGATGAAAAGGCCATTTTTAAATTAATATTTTCTAGACCTGGCGCTCGTTCAGGTTCTTACGTTTTTAGTTACGAATCACGGTTGTACCGATAGTATTGCACAGAAATTCTATCGAGATTTAGAGACAGTAGCGCCACCTAGGAGCAAGCAAACTTACTATTACTTTGATACATCTAACGAACGTACTGTGTGTCTTCTCTCTAGACTCTAGCCTGCGCACGAGGACACACCGAAACGGCCATCATGCTATACAAATGGAACCAGAACGCTTTGAACGTTCGCACCAACGCGCAGAAAAGCCCGGTAGAGGTGGCGCGCGACCACGGTCACGTGGAGCTGGCGCGGGAACTCGAACGCCAAGAGAAGGAACGGCTTCACATCCAGCAGCGCACACCGACCAGTGCTTCCATCCCGGCGCTAGCGTCAATCTCGTCCTCCAGCACGACGGCTACTTCCAGCACGACAACCGCTTCTTCTGCCTCCGCTTCGCCAAACGCAATGCGCCAAACGACGAGCTGCTCGAATCACTCTTCCAGCGCTTCCTCCTCACCCGCTGCTTCACCGAAACAGACGCGTCCGGGATCATCCGGACAGGATGGTTTGCTAGCAACCGGAACCGGTACACGTTTTTCCGGCACCGATCTCCTCAACAATCTAAACGAAAGCAATAGTAGTAGTAGTAACAGTAGCAGTAGCAGCAACAGCAACAGCAGCAGCAGCAGTAATGGTGCTAACTTATCTGCCAACACGGAAGTGCGTTGTAAAGGCACGGATGGCAACAACAACGCTGGCGATGTCGGTTCGATGGCAAACGATGCGTCCAGCTCGATGCATAACTTTCTCAACCTGAATCAAATATTCAGCTATGGGGAGGGTTTACACGGTGCCAACAGTGACAGCTGCAGCAACGACAACTTTGGTCTCGTGGCGGCATTCAATCCGTCGCTCTCGCCGACGGCTCTGTCGCCGTACAGTGAGATGAAAGGTTCCTGTTCGTCCACCGGTTCCCAGTCCGCCGGTGGTCTTCACTATGGGCTCGAAAACACCAACTCAAACCCGATGCTCTCAAACGCACTCTCACCCAACTCGGACAGCAATCGCAGCCATGACGGAGTGTTCCTGCGTCCCGGAGCCGTCTATTCAAGGTCGGTGCAAACGAACCTTTGCCTTGCAACGAGATGTCATCTTTATCTTACTTCTTGCCATGTTTCCACAGCCAAAGTCCACCAGGTGCGCGGCTCTCGAAGCGTTCGTCAGTCGATAGTGGCATCAACATGGATAACCGATCGGGTGGACTCGGTCGCACCGGCAAAGCGTTCCGTGAGGCTCAGCGAACAGCCCGCATGGATCGCAGCATGTCATTGCCGCTAGCATCGGGTGGTACGCAACCAACCGGCAAAAACATATCCGGAACGCCCTCAAGCAGCACGGCCGGCGGTGATCGAGAAACGGATAGTTTCTCGCTATCGCTCAGCGAGCGCACCACGGAATCACCGTCGCAGGTGTCGAGCAACGTTTCGCTGCTGTCACCGCTGCGTAAGATGGACTTTGCACTGTGTAAGTAGCGAACGTCCTTCCCGAACGTTCAAGCCTATTACGACTTTTATTCTTAACGAGAAGTTCCTCCACGATCGGAAACATGCGTCATCGCCGAGACCCGAGGGATGTTTCGTATCTTAACGTTTCTGTTGTGAACCCTGGATTGCGTGACTTGACGTCCGTCACACCGTACCGTGTGAATGGATGGCTTTTTCAGTTCGTTCTTTATAGTTCTGGCGATTGCGAATTTGGTGCTACGCATTTTAAAACTTTCTCACACTTACTTTTATCATAAGCCTTACGATTTATAACATAACTATGCATTCGTATCTAGATTTTTTTTACCTTACACATATTAACATATTACCGACACAATTACGCTAGCGATAATAGGGAGGCTTCGTTGCTTTGCTATGAAATCACACTTTTGCCACTAAATTAATGATACTTTTTTATTTACATATAACATAGTTCGCAAACAAGACACTGACGATGTGTTTCGGTATCAGTTACTGATAGTTTTACATTTGATAAACGCATTTTTTATCGTAGTAGTGATTAGCAATAACTACTTTATGTTTCTATCTTCTCGTGAATTTTATTTTCGATAGGGTTTCATTACTCTGGTTTCGGCATTACTCGTTCGTATAGGATTGTAGTACCTTTAAATAGTGTCTTCTTTACTACAAAACAAAAAAACATCCAAGATACAGCAAGTTCACAGGAACGAGCGCATCGATCGTGTAATCTCTATTTATTTGTGCTTTCGTCATATTAGTTTGCCTCTTTCGTTTCTTTCGGTCTCTATAACCGCTGATAATTATTCCGTTTATTCTTGTTTCTTTCGTTGTTCCGTTCTTTCTTCGTTCGGCTTTATTTTGGCCAACCCATTGCGTACTCCGATCCGTTCCGAATCTGTACGTCACCCGTCAAACCGCTCTCCCCGATCCGCACAGGTGAGGTTTCGGCTACGGAAACCAGTCCGATGTGCGAAGATGCTGACTCACTGCAGGAAGACGACTGCCACCTTCCGCACCATCAGCTTCCTGATAGCATGGACATGGGTCAGGGAAGCTCCGGCAATGGGGCCGGCGTGGGTGCGAGCGCCGTAGGTCAGTTTAACCACTCGTCGTCGTTCAGTCGGTTTTTAAATTGTTTTGTTTTTATTTGTTCTGTTTATTTGTCGTGTGTAGTTTCGCCCGAGTTTTGCTACACACATTCGTGTTTGTTTGTTTGTTTTTTTATATTTTATTTTTTGTGTTAAGTATTTACCACTATCTCTTTATCTCTCTAACTCTCGGTGTGCCTGTGTGTTAGATACGTGTTATGTCATGATAAGTATTCTTTACATTCTTTAACTTTTGTTTTACTTTTTAGTTTCATTTGTCTCGTTCATTCTTCTAGTTATTATTTCACCCAACTATCTCAATGTTAGATGACAAGCAATTTAGTTCATGTGGATTAGGCTATTCTTTTATATTTTTTATTTGAAACTGTCTTTATGTACTGTAAATATGTTGGCAAGGAGTTTCTATGCTAGATTACCCACTCTTGCTTCAGAAATATGGATGAGAAAAATACACATGTGAAAATCGTTGCAATTTGATCCTGCAAGAAAGTTGCATTTTGGTATTAAACGTATAAAGATAAAAACAGATTCGACAGATGGCTTGGTACAGCTACGGTTATTTCTAGTTGTGTGTGATAAGCAACCACCGCTAAGGTATAATATATGGATATTTATTTCTTTTTGTTGATACAGCAGGTAAGTTCAGCACGTTTGCTTATATATTGCCGTTTTAAACATATCGCTTTTGCTTGCGCTTTGTAGAGGCATGTTTGTGTAGTGTGTACATTGTAATGATGTTTCGAAATCACCCTCGTACGTATAATTCAATGATTCATGAATTCGTCCATGTTTCTTGCTCTTCTTTAACTTACAGGGGATTCCGATGCGAAGGTGCTTACACTAGCTGAGCAAATTATTGCAGCAATGCCGGAGCGTATTAAGGTGAGATGTTTTAGAAGATGTCTCAAAGAGCAGCACCTTGACAACTTCTCGCCATTACAGAACGAATCTGAAGAAACTATGTACCTGGGTAGTCCGATGCCCGATTCACTGAACGAAGACACATCTGGAATGGGCATACTGAATGACACCTTCATGGAGCCGCTGCTCGATTCTCTTCCATCGTCACAGTTTGATCAGGAATTCAATTTTGAGTTTAGTGATCATAATTATCGGTATGCTGCAGGGATGGCGTTAATGGAATTGAAACATTGAAATATTAACCTTATTCTTTAATCGTTTGTATATTTCAGCTATCATGACGTCGGTACACCCTGTTCAAGCCTCAGTCCTGCATCGTCCGGTCCACTGCAGTCACCTGCTAGCTATTCGATACCCCAGGATCATCCCGTCAGCTCCCCGAGTCCACCGCCAACAACGCAGGACTTCACCGAGTTTCTGCAGTCCACGACTGGGACCGTGAAACCTTTCGAGGCTGATTTCTCCAACCTGAAGCTTAACGGTTAGCATTGGTACCGTGAATTTTAGTGTAAAACCTAGCTAATGTAATTCATTTTTGATTGCAGATCGTGAACAGCGTGAGCTGTACGAGGCGGCAAAGTGCATCCAGAAGGCGTACCGTTCGTACAAGGGGCGCAAGAGTCGGATGGAGGAACAGGACAAGGAGCGAACGGCGGCCGTCGTAATACAAAACTACTACCGGCGTTACAAGCAGTACGCCTATTATCGACAGATGACTCAAGCCGCTCTCGTCATCCAGAACGGATATCGGTCCTATTGTGAGAATAAGCGGTTCAAGAAGTCGCAAACGGCACAGCAGCATCAGCAGTCGGTGACGAGCAGCGAGGAGGAAAAGGCGTCCTCACAGTGTATCGAAACGTACTACCAGAATTTCCGCAACGAGCAGAAGCAGCAACAATCGCCTCAACAGCAACAGCAGAACAATCAGCAAGGTGGTTCCGGCTCGAAGGAGCCAAGCCCGTCCGGTCCATTAAAGTAAGCGTTATACCCAACTGGGTAAGCGTTACCTTGTGTCTAATGAAATGTTTCGCATCTTCGTTTCAGACGAACTTATTCGCAACGAACACAAAACCAGGCCGCCAGAAAGATACAACAGTTTATGAGACAATCGAAAAACAAGTAAGTATTGCTTGAAATACTTGAAATGAAATGAGCATTTGAGTAAATTTTAATGTGTGAATCATTACAACTAACCAATCAATCTTTCTGATCTGTAATGCATTGCAATCAGTACATGGGATGAGCAAATGACTAACTTGGTGAGATTTTCATCCTAACACGATTTTGCACCGAATTTATTTGATCCCACTTCAAAGCTTGTTTTGTCATCGTGCATCATTCTATAAGTTTACTTCTTTTGTTTGAGTGAAAACAATTGTTTCCATAAATCTCGTACTGCCTTCTACCTTCTTAGAGTTTTCGGCACTATCGACGGATATTGTACTTATATTGTCTCTTTTGTTCTATCCACAGGCTACAGAGAGAACGAGCCGAAAAAGAGAGGCTGGTCCACCTACGCAGGGTGGAGTACCTCCAAAGCTTGCAGTGTCACGAACAGCCCGAGGCACAGCCTACCAACGCTCCAAGGTGAACTGAAAATGGCTACGGGCATACGCATGGCGCCCCTTGAAACGTATGCTCGCGCCAATGCAGCTAGCATAGACCGAATGAATTGATTGATTTTCTGCCGATGCAGCTCGTAGCATAGGAAAAACAAGTTTACTAATTTATTTCAGTCTGTCGAAGTGCGCAAGTGTAGCGGTCAAGCGTCGTTTTAATTTGTAGATAATTTAGTTGAAGTGCTTTCATCCTTCGAAAAAAGGGTTCGTATTTAGTAGAAGCTTTATGAAATGTTTTATTCAGTGGTCTAGTTGTAGAATAAGTTTTAAATGTTAATTTTGTTGGTCAATGCGGTTCGCTGATTAGTAAACACATTTCTTTTACAACCGTCCAGTGTTGCGTTACCGTGAGACGTTACGGTACGCATCGGAACGTTTCACGTGGTAACGTTTCATCGAAACGTTTCACCCATACTGCAATAGATGGCGCTAGCGTTGCGTTGAGAGAAATAGCTTAGGGGCGACGAATCCTACAGCAAGCCTGCGAAAGCCGAATCGTGCAAAACACTAGTGAAACGATAACTGTGGCAGTGTTTGTTGGAGTGTTTAATCTGATACCTGAAATTTTAGTAGAATTATTTAGATGAATAATGCGTCCCACGCGTCAGGACGGGATGTTATGAAAACTTAACGAAGAACAAAAAAAAACTACAGCACACACAAACATGTGATTCACCGCTCTTTTTAACACTCGCAAAAGCACTCGCTTTTGCTCGAATACACTGTTATTGGATGGCTGCACTCGGAGATGTACAAGATTGAGCAGCCATGCAGAGCATATTTTAAAAGAGAAATAGATAACAAGCAACCCTTGGTAGCGAGAGCACACACAAACATCGAGAGCAGATGCGGAAACGAGATTACCGAGGATAGAATCGATTATTTATAGATGAATATTGGTGATTGACACACATCAAGCACTACGGCAAGTGTGCTTGCGGAATCGGTTCGTGTGGGCAATCGTTTTTTCGTTCTTTGATGCAAAAGAAGAAACTGTGTGCATAGAACGACGGTGGTGATAGTGTCGAGCGTTTCGGGAAGCAACATTTAATGGAGCCGAAAGGTTAGCGTGCTGTGTGTACAACATGTTGCAGCAGTTGTTATAGTTATCTTGTTTTATTTTAATGATGGATCCAATTTTTTACTACTAGAACATGTAGTGGGTTGAATAGAACAGAAACAAAACACATCTATTTATATTCCATCGATAAGGGAAATGCACTCATACAGTGCAGGGTGGTGTACATGGCAAGATATCCCGGTTAAGGTTGTACATATAGGTTCGAGTAGAGTTGCTAATTAAAGCGTAAATTGGTGATTTTCTATTTAATTGTTAACTTTTGTTAAATTAAACTAGAGGCTAGAGATTGGATTAAGAGAAATAATAAAAAAATCACTCACATTGTAAGCGAAACTGGTACGTGTGTGTGTGCGTGACATAAGCAGTAAAAACTACACACTCTTTAGCGAAAACGAGATAAGATTGATAAAACGAAACGAAAGCTATTAAAGCTGACTATACATATATATATATACATATACATTAAAGTGACATATACATATATATACAATTATCTATTTATCTCTTTTTTACAAAGTTTCAAAAAGGATAAGGAAGAAAAAACAGCAAACCTTACACATAAACCACATTCAAGAACACTTTCTCACGCGAGCAGTACAACCAAGCGCGTCTGCTCGCCTCAGCAGGTGCGAGGCTGGAGCCTGCGTTGGTTTTGCGTCTCTCACACTGTGACACACGCGTGTGCGCGTCCATCTTATGACTTTCAAGGAGATACGTGAACCGATACAAATCTAGATCGACAGCAGCAGTGGCGGGACGCGGGAGTTCGCAAATCAAATCAAACACTATACCTGACACGGGTGGAGGGAGGAAAGAACGGCAGAGAAGCTGCTCTGCTAGGTGGGTTAGATGATTTTCCCGCATCGTGAAACATGCCACAACAAAGCAAAACAAAAACTGATTGTACTGATAGATCTTACCGCATTACACACTGCTGCTCCGGAGGTTGAACATGTGACAAAATTTTGAACTTAAATCAATTTACACACTCTCCGCTACTCGCCATTTTGCATCACTATAAAGGCGCGCCGCATTCGAACTTTCCGCCAAAAGCCGTGGGCACCCGCGAAAAAAGAGAAAAGATAAAAAGCGGGTCGCAAACTAACTTTAAATGCGCATTCGCGCCTATCTGCTGATAACCGGGGGAAGCTCGATGGTTAGGCAGCACCATTCGTTACACCACATTGTATAAAATTATATATTTGACAGAAGATGAGTGATGAAAGCTATATACATATATATATACAAATACATACATGCATACCTACCATTACATAAACATACCTAAGGTTTAAGGGTAAGACGAGTTAAGAAGAAACAACAGCAGCAACAAAAACACGAATTCCAGTTTGAACAATTTTCTCTATTTGCAAAATTTAAAACACAAAAAAAAACAACCAACTAGCAATTGATAGATGACAAATGATAGGTAACGGTTAAGCATTCTTTACATTCTTGCGAATAGCAAACTAGAATAGAATCAGCAAACAAAGAAGACGAAGAGAAAAAGAGAAAAACGACAAAAAAGAACATAACGCGAAGCAAATAAGCAAAACCCTTACTACTAACGCATCATTCTTAACGCATTAAGCACACTAAAGAAGGGGAAAGATAAAAACAAACAAAAGCAAGCGAAGGTGCACATACATATGAAGCAAAATAAAAACACAAATAGGATAGCGCTAGCGTAAGGACAACAATTAAGGTGAACTATGACGGGGATAGAGGATGAGGCTAGGGAATTGATCGGACGGGACCGAGAATCGACGTAAAGATTGGGACGTTTCCCGTTGTTTTACTTTTGTTTGTTCGCTCTGGTTAAATCCATGGTACCGCGTGTTTTTGTTACTTATTGCTAGTAATGTTTTGCTACGGAAAACGTCTTCAGCGTTTGTTATTTGTTGCGATGTTTGATGCAGCTTTAAAATGGTGATCCCGTTCCCATTATCCGCTTCAAAAGCAGATAAATCGGCGTTTCCCTTTGTTTTTGCACGTCGCTGACGACGGTTGCTTTGATTAGTTGCAGGTCCGCGGCAGTCACAGGTTTTAGGTTAGCATATTTTACTGTCAAAAAATCATCACCAACAGTTGGTGATACCTCCGATCGAACCCCCGAACAAAAGTATCGATTAGTTGCATTCGGTTTGCATCGATTTTGAAACCCACCACCGCCGGAATCGCATCAAACCGCAGGTGTGCGCGCCACCGGTTACGGCTCACTTGCCGAATGGGTCACACGTGCTGGCCAAGAAAATGGTTCAAAGTCAGCGGTGTGACATCGGAAAAGAAAAACATGCGCACTCTAATTGGATGGACGAAGGATATTAGGCAATGGAGAAACGCACCGTGCGTGACACGGCGGCGGTTCCTTGGTGGATGGTTTTATCGGTAAAACCGGCGTCGCTGCGGCACAGTGAGAAGTGTTGTATCGTTGAGGTGAGATGATTTTTCGGCGCTAGTGGTGGTGGTAGCGGTTGGTTTGCTTTTTTTTTGTAATTGCTTTGTTTACACAGACAGGCAGACAGGAGGAAGGTGTAGAGAGTTTCATATCAGGGATGGCGAGGTAACGTTTTGATGCGGAGGGAAAGAGAACAAATTAATGCAAGAAAATACGTCCATGGGTAGTTCAAGAAACCCAAAATACACACCCACACACACACACATACGCATTCAAACAAAGCAACACTATTTCTCAGTAACAATCTTAAGATAAAATGAAGTAAGCAGAGAACACTTATACTAAACTCATTGGAGCAAAGTGCTAGTAGCAGCAGAGGCTTTAAGCTAGGGACGGCGCGAGTAAATAAATGAAATGCAACCAAACACATACTAAACACTAACTTCAAACAGCAATTGTGTGATCGTTATAGTCTGCGTGCGAAGCAAAACGGTTGTGGAGATGGAGCTGGTGTGTGTCCGTGAGAAAGGAAAATGGCGCACGTTTCAACGCACCTTTCCACCTACCTGCAATCTTAACTCGTTGATAAACTTAAAATGACAAAAAAGTATTAAAACATACACACACACACACACACACAACATGCAAGCAAGCACACCCTTAACTTATCTTCCCTAAACCCTTGCCCCTCAAAAAAAAAGCGCAACTCTAGAGTGATCTATTGAAGAATTTATCTAGCTAGGCCGCGCCGAATGGCAGTATGGCGAACGAAATCAAATTTACTAACACACTAACACACGAACGCCAACTATCGACGGTGCGTGGTGAATCCTTGTAGGACAGTTATTCCACACACTAAAAAAAGGGAATAAAAGCGAAGTGGGCATTGCCACTGTAGTTTCGCGATTTTTCTTCCCCCGTTTGTGTTTGGCGCAAAAATTCTCTCACTCAGCTGGTTTTTCTCGCGGTGAAGGTGTATGGAGGAGGCCGTTTCGATGTAGGAACTAAGCTAGAGCGCCACTTAAACTCTCGTAGAGGACAGAGAACAAGGGAACGGGCTGTATTTAGATATATTTTTATACATGCAACTAGAGTAGCTAGCGTAGGCGTAGGGATGGGTTTTCCCGGTGGTGGAAGACTAGAATCGCACTCGTAGAGAACTCTTGTCTTCTATTATCCACGTCCACTATTACCATACGCAATCGTTGAAGCTAGCGGAGGAGGAGCAAGCTGGATGCAAACTGATAGAATCTAACGCATCCCGACTCGCAAAAGTCGGTCGAACGAGATGCAAACAATCTTACCAAAATCCCAAACCCCCTTGTTCTTTCATGAAGAATAGTCCTAATGTCGAGTGCGTTAGTGTAGTCGAACACCGTTTGTTTTTTTCCCCTCTCGATCCAACGCTTTTACACAAATCTTACTCCCAGTTGCGCTCGCGCGGTCGCTCTCTTTCTCTTTCTGCCTTCCTGCTGGCTAGAGCGTATGTTACGGAGGCACCATACAGATACTTACACTCACACAGAAGCGCACGTGTAAGATACTTACACGGGAGCTTCCCTTCCAAATGTTCACGTTAGTGGTACGCTACTTAAGGTGCCAGATGGGAGGACGAAAGCGATGGATAAAGCACGTGATTTAGCATAGAATGAACTATCTCTAGAACACACTCACTCACACACACACATACAGTCTTGCCATGTTTTTAGCAAATAGGTACGCAACAAACAACTACTACACAACAGCAAATCCGCACCGAGAACACTTCCGAAACGGGGAATGAGCGTTGAGAGGAAAAGCGAACGAAGAGCAGAGGGGAATGAAAATGAATAAAATATAAATAAAGGATAAGAAAAAGTTCGAGATAGAAAAAGATGAAAATAAATAAAAAAGCAAGCTTTAACATATTTTTAAAACTGAAGTTCGTAGCTGAGCCGAAGCATGGGAAACAAATAAGAAAATGGGACGTTAAAGCAATGAGAGCATATAAAAAACATACTAAAGATAAGAAGAAAGATACATCTCTATACTCACGTTTGAGAAAGTGACGTTTGAAACTAGAACGAACGAACGAACGAACGAACGAACACGGTTACGAACTGTCAAGTAAGCAACACACCAACACACAAGGCAAAGCTCTCCCGTGATAGATTCGTGTTACGTGTGCGTGCGCGTCCCGCAGCAAGCCATGATTGTGGGAAGATGAAACTACGGCGATACGATAATGCTCACCACTACTAATGGAGGTTTGCTTTGCGTGCGCTTGTTCAGGTTGGATTGGCTTTTGGTTTTTATTGCATTATTTTTTTTTTGAGAAAGTGGAAACACACAAACACTCATACTACACACTTACACACACACACACAGCCAGGTCGACTCAGCAATCACCGGAGAGAATTTTGAGAAAAGTCTGACAATTTTCGGTCTGCTGATTTTTCGGTACGATAGTGCCGCCGAAAACAAAACAAACCGATAACAAAAATATACAAGCTCGAGCACTAAAAGCACAGGCGGATCACGTTCTTAGGGTGATCATCGCGTGGCCAATCGTGGTGACGATTTCGGGCAATTCAGACGTTGTGTAGTGTTGTTGCGTTGTTTTCCGGATCGGTTTTGCGGTTCTGTGTTTCAGTTTTACGAATGCACTCGCAAGAATTTTTAAACTATGAACTCGGCGGCGATGCAACCCCCTGGCGGCGGCAATGTGTAGAGCCATCGCCAAAACGTTTGTCGTTCAGCAGCTAGAGTAGCTAGTTATAGTCTGTTTTCTCTTTCTTCCATACCAGCCAGCCAGCAAAGCGTAGTAAGTTACTGAGGCAAACAAATCATACAAGAGTGAATTGCTAGTCTAACGCGAGTGGGAGGGAAAAAGCAACAAACCTAATAGCTTTAAGAGTTTTCCACTCTTTGCACTCTTTGCAACTTTTGCTGTAGTGTGTATAAACGAAAAAAAAGTGAGTCAACAATTTACTAATTCGCTTCGATTTGGGATTACGAGCAAGATGATAAACGAAACTGTAAAGGTAGAGCAGGGGCAGGAGAAAGGGACACTGCTGAAGAGAGACATCATTTAAATATTAATAAAACAAACCATAAACCTTACTCTTCTTCTACTAACAGTTTATGCGAAACATGTTAATATTGGCAAAGTTTAATGAAAATAAAAAGACGCTAAAGCGAGAGAAAACCCACGAACAAAAAAAAAACAAACAAACATACACACCAAGAAATCAAAATCGTTCATTGAAAGTACATTCAACTAAATTCTCAAGTTTCTCACTCAATCTTCTCTGAGAGGTCGAGAGTTAGGAATAAGACGAGAACAGAGTCGGAGGATACGGAACATGGAACGCTGCGGCGCAAGCAGTTCGCTACGATATTATACAATTGTTTCACTTCACGATGGTTCCCGTTTCGTTACATTAGTAGAGAGAATCGAAAGCACACAAGCAACTATAGCGAATAAGGACGAATTAAACAACCAAAAGGACAACGCCATTTAAACTCACTAGCGCACCGTTAAAAATCAAACTGCACCATCAAACTAGCAGGTAAAGGATGAAAACTATACTATATAAATATACATAAACACACAAAAACACACACTCACAATAATGTGAGAGAAATGGGAATAGTGGAGAAGAAGGCACCACAAACGGAGCAAACATAAACACAGAACCGAACAGAGAACACCAATCTAAACAAAAGAAATGAAAATAAATCGAGCAAAGTGATTAAAAAGGCGAAAACAAAAAAAAGGAGTTTTTAAACAACACATTGCAGTTATGAGCGTTGCTTTTATGTTGTGTTACGGAAAACAGAACACAAAAAAAGTTGTGTAAATAGAAAACACGCAGCTGAACCATGCTTCTTCAACCTTCAAAGAGACGAAGCCAACAGGAGCAGATCAAAATCAATCAAATACATGGAACAAATTTCAACGGAAAGGAAAACAAGCTTGTTGAAAACGGATTTCCTGTTTGTTTCGTTCGACTTTTTCTGCCGGCTATTGTAAATAAGAAAGAAAATGGAGGGGAGTAGTACCAGAAAAATTAAAAACAAAGAGCAAACCCGTGCATCGAGAGTGAAAATATCAATTAGAACAATTAGCCGCTTTGGTGCGGCAGTGTTTGCAGCGTTGGCATGCAAAATCAGTTAACCTATTGGGACATATTTTCATTGACTACTAGATCATTCACCACTAGGCGCTATTACAACTGAGGCTTCGTTCGTTTGTCTCACTAAAAACAAACAAGCAACAGCAAAACAAGAAGCAAAAAAAAACCACAAACTCATATTTAACTCATACAAAAATGGGAAGCAATTGCGGCAGGACTTCAAAAAGTGTTTGCTCGAAGCGTTTTGTTGTTTGTAAAACACAAGTAACGAGAGAGAGAGAGATAGAGATAGAGAGAGAAAAAAGCTAACAAACATACAACCAAAACGAAACCGGATAAGAAAACACTCCTTTCGAAAACGGCACGACTGAAACGCATATCGCTTACCCTCTCCCGCTCCAGGCTCGTTGCGATGAACTGTAAGCTGCCAGTTCGAGAGCAAAAGAGAGAGAGAGAGAGAGAAAG
>JXXB01036107.1:0-26102 GCA_000956275.1 Anopheles koliensis | reverse complement strand
CATTTAATCTGTGGAACACAATTTTCTACATTTCATGCATTCCAAGCATAGCATACGTACATGTACTACCGAAACATGTACACGAACACTGCTTCATCTCAACATTGCCCCAGTAAATGCATGCAGTAGTTGACGCTAAATAGCTCACACGAATGAATGAACATTGTACTTTCATGTAAGCTCGGCGGAAATGTGAAATCGTTTTTCACTCTGTGGTTTCCCGCAACATCACAGTCATAAATATTTTCTCCAAAACGCTTCCCCGTGCAGTTGGTAACGCTCCGCACAACTTTCGCCGCGGCATAAATCAGCATTCGCAGCTGTTTCCACACCAACAATTTCAATTTCATCCACCAATTATGGTTGTTTTTAAAACCCATTATTACCGGTGATCCATCAGAATTTTTCTTTTTGACCGGCACGACCAAAAACAGCAGCAGCTGAGGCGAAATAAAAACCGAAAACTGCTGTCTCACGACCGGCCCGAAAACTGAATCGTGGCTTGCGCGCCAAATGTTGCGTTCCCTGGCCGGCAGTAATGTTCGCCCGAGCCAGCAGGAACGGAAAGCGAGGATTGTGCCGAACCGTCGAGGAGAACAAAACATCGCCGCACGAAAGGGAAACCGTCCGTCCAACTTCCTTCGCTGCAGTTTCTATGCGGCGAAACTCGTCCTTTTTGTTCCCAGCCGTGCTTTCAGCTCCGAGCACGACTCCTTGTGCTACAGAGCGCCACAGGCACAGCGTGCATCGCAGGACGCTTACCCGATGATGGAGAACTCCCCTCCGACGCTCTGCCCGTTTTTTTTTTTTGCGTCGATCAAGATAGTAAATAATGGCCTAGGAGAACGGAGTCGTCAATCACAATATCTTTTCTAACTTAATTGAATCAAACTGCTGGCTGCGGGAGGGCTGCCAAACGAGAAATGGAGTAAGGGCTCGATGAAACCAGTTCACTACAGCGTTTGGAGCAGAACTAAAGAACGAAGAAAAAAAAATACTCAAAAGTGTTCGGGTCTCATTATCTACGAGCGAAAATCAAATTTCAACGCACATAATAAAACACATCAAGACGCATAATGTAATGCTCTTTGATTCGACCAATCAGCATAAGGAGCACCAGTTACACTGTTGGGAACGTATTGAGAAGGGCCTCTCATCGCGTGCTTTCCACCGTATCGTCGTCCTATACCGGAGTTCCTGTAGCTTCCCACAGCACTTCCTTTCGATAAAGGTCCAACGGTGCCTCAAGACACGCTTGTTATCTAGCGGGATGGTCAGGGAAGAAAAACCAGAATGGCTCTTGACGGACTACTGGCTACTACTTTTAGTTTCGAATCATTGCACTGAGTTGAAATATTTGAAGCGTATAGTGGACCTGCTCGGCCAAAGTAACCTCCAACTTAATGCACAACATTTCAGTAAAAGCGCCAGCCGTGATTACGACGAAACCGAAGAGTATGGCAGCAAATACAAATTACATTCCAAATCCTTGCCCGCCGGGTTTGGCCGTCTCTCGTTTGCGAGCTGTAGGATTAACGCTACACGAATCAAGAACAACAATGCTGGGAAATATGGTCACACGTTCCGGGTATCGGGGCTCCGTTTCTTTGGTTTCTCGATTCAGGGCGAACCGTGAGTAAATAGTCACTGTTAAGATCCATCATCCTGGTGGTCTAGCACGTCGAGCACATGCAAGCGCTGGCAAGCTCGCAGAAAGCATCAGCCTCGGCGAAGCTGGCCCGACACAAGTTCCGGTGGTGGCTGGAGTGCTGAGAGCAGATGCCCGAAACATGAAATAAAGAAGCGAAAGTCGAATTTCAATCCACCATTCACATGCACTCCCAGAGGGACCACCTTGGGTGATCAAATTTCAGCACAGCAAGATCTAAATCGCCATGTAATCCGTGTGGCGTGTCTATGGACGGGTATGCGCCCGAAAAAAACGTTATGTACACGAATGATTGAATGAAGGGATAGAAATACCGTCGTCCGTCCTCCTAACGGCACGGAAAGCGACACTGCAGAGCGCCAGTAGCACAAAGTGGCCTTAGTTCGCCGGTGGCGGAAGGAATGGACTACCACCACGAATGTTGTCAGAATTAGCAGAATGTAATAAAGCGGAGAGCGGAACGTTTCCCTGCTTGGAATGTTGAATCAAATAAACTGAACGTACACTAACGCATGCACGTGCACGTGCACATACAGAAACACGTAAGAAAGTCTTGGCTGTTCGAAAATCTTAAAAAATTCCTGTTTCCCAAAACTCTACCAAATTCGAACATTAGAGAGCCACTACAGTTGGCAAAGCTTGTCTTATTGCATTCCAAGCAGTACGTTGGAAGACATTCTTCATTCGAAGTGAAAATTTACAACGCCAAAACGTGCAAGCACGGCCGTGCGAGTAACGCTTTATATCTGAATCAATTTAGAAAGCAGCTTTGACGGAAAACGCCTAACGTTAGCATAATTTTGGATATAAGTGCTGCTTTCATAATTACAAACGCAACTTCCTACTCTCACATATGCCCAACCGGGGACGGGAAAACCAAATTCAATTATATTTTTCATAATTTAAGATTGCAAAACACACAACAAACAACAAAACTATCACATTCTTCAACTTTGGCTCAGAAAAACAATAATTCAAAATTTATTATTTTTATTATTTCAATAAAACTTTATTATTTCTTTCTGTATTATTTTATATTTCTCAGAAATGTTTTAAAAACTGAGTCTGTGATGCTGTGATTCGGAAGTAAATACCCGGGATAAGGCCAATAAAATACATTATATATGCTTTGAACAAACAAAATATATATGCTGTAAACAATAGTATCATAATTCATATGGGTTTTTATATAACGTTTTTCCTCGTTTTGGTCTATATGGTCACACAACTGAATAATCGCAATTTCATTAAGCTGTTCCCAAAATTTAATTTAAATCAAGAAAAATAAATAACAGTGTTACCCAAAAATAATTAAGCTGAACGATCTATTTTCCATTTTCCTTTAGAAATAAATGCTAGCCGTCGGAAATGGTTGCACTCTCGCAGTTTTTAAGTAAAACACTTACAGCTATGGGGTTTTTCCTGCTTCCTACCTGTGTAACATGCAACTTATCTTTTCTATAGAAACGTGCAAATACAAGCAAAATGTACGCGGATACCAGCAACCTTGAGCTGTGTCAACAAGGCGCAGCCATAAATTATTAAACTTGACATTTCATGGTAAACCATATCTTCTGTTGCTGCTGTCCTCAAAACGAGGAACTGCACGCGGGTATCTCAGGAAAAGCTTTTGTGCTTATTATTTAACTACTGAGTGTTGTGTTGAGAAGCGTTAAATATTGTGCCTCAGATCTGTTACAATTTATGGCATGACGAAATCAGCTGGTTGATAATTTCGAATTTTTACACTTAGGCGATTTTTGGCAAAAGCACGGATTCATTTTTTCAAGCGCTGATTCCTTGCATTCATATTCAGCATACAACTCTTTGATGCGACACTAAGGTAAAACCAGGACACCGATAAAAGGTACCCGGGTTTCCCCAATCGCCCAAAAATCAGCTTCATTTATCCTTCACGCCTACGCCATCAGCGTCACAGTGGATGTTTTCCTCTCGAGAAAAGCATCTGCCGAGCGGATGTTAGCATCAAGAGCAAGTCGCTACGAGTGAATGATAAATCAATTAAACCGTTTTTGATTACCTTTGTTCTGACTTTTTCAAGACAATTAGCCTCAACCGTAGCCGTCCTTACCGTAGACGGTGTTGAAACCCATTTTGGGCCGGTTCGCCATAACTTCCATGTGCCCGCGTCACCTAAAGGCCACGGAACAAACGGATGGCCTACCGCCGTACCTTACACACCACCGGTGCTGGATCGCCTGACATCGTTACGCAATTAGTCGCAAAAGCGTAAATGCTGCCGGTGGAAAATTGTGATTTCATGAGTTTCAAAATGGAACACTCCTCCGCAAACAGTTCGTGAACGATGGTGGTGTTTTATCATTCAGTCGCCTCCTGGTGAGAGCGTTCACTTTGGTGGTAGGGTTTTATCTGAAATTCTAGGTCGTTTCCATCTCCCAACTCCGGTTTCTGACACCATTTGTTCGATTATCTATGCCTAACGCGTCAATTTTCCTGACCAACGCACAGCTCATAGTAAGCATACTGTCAACGAGATCATCGTTTATATGTCGTAATAGTCAAAAAAATTACACGATTAAGTTCCGTTCCCAGTATCAGCAAATTAATTAGTAAATTCGCACAGCAGAAACACAAATGATGAATTTATGAAAAATAACATTTTTTTATGATTTCCACACTACTTCTCAAACTGTTTCATGAGTATATGGTATGTTTATACCTGATACACTTAACACAAATTCCATAAAAGTGCTTCACTGTTCACTATTCACTGTTTTAGTCCCTTTCAATCAACGTTCGGTACAGAGATGTCTTGTAAGGAACAATTATTGCACAAACCCTAATCATCGTTTTGTTTTTATAAACACGAAAAACAAAACCTCTTAGGTCATTCTTTTGTCGTTAACGTTAATCGAACCGCCATGATCTGGAAAAGGAAGCGCTCAGCGCCACAAACACCATTCGCAAATTACAACTGCACAACGAGCCTGGGAGAAGCACGAGAAACGCTCAAGTCACCATATGATTAATTAAAAGCTTTGCCTTATACTGTAAACTATTTGGAAGCGATACTGCACAGTTGCGAAAACTTCCATAGACGCTGAAGGGTCCACAAAATACTCGACTAAAGGATAAGTGAAGCGAAATATGAAGATGAGTGCAGCAAAAAACCGGCGCGAACCTAGCTCTCCGAAGCAATATTTTCTACCACCGGTTTTCGGGATAAAGGAAGGTAAAATCGATATCCGTTTGCGACGGTCCTTGAAGTACGCTGGTGTCGCTCCTTTATAATAGCTGTTGGCGTTTCCGTTTCCACGTTCTTCACCCGAAAGCGTTGGTGGAGAGTATATAGCCATCCCGTGCTACTCGTGAACGTTATGAACAATTTTTTGCTCGGTTGCTTCCTTACCAGTTCCTTGCCGTCGTCGTATCTCATGGATCCATATCGAACGAAAGCGTCCTTATCTTGGGCTTGTTCCGATCCAATTTCCCCCCGAACCAAGTGGATCACCGCAAGCGAACGGCAAAAAGGCGGGATGGCATCTTAATGCAATTAGGCGGTCATTCCATTCCAACACTGGTGGAAGATTGAAACCACTCTGCCAACCTCGTAACGTAACGTGCTGTTTCTAGGCTGTGCAATGAATTTTCACCATCGTTTTGTAACGCTTATTGGATGGCAACAGTAAATACAATCAGTCCCCGTTCACTTAGCTAGGGTTTAAAATTTTAATTTTTCAAATACGCCGCTTCTCAGCGACAGGAGTAAATTTAAGAAAAGAAACTGCTAGCAACGGAAACTGACGCCTGCATGAATGCACACGTACGTTGGAAAATGGCATTGAGCGATTGCGTTGTGTAGCGTAACGGGCGGCACACCAAACATTGCTATCAGTGTATAAATTTTCATAAAGAATACTTCCGCAGATTGCAAATCTAGATACGAAAGGTTTCACAATTTTTCACCATCACAGTCCATAGCGCATAATGCGCTACTGGCACACTGACAAACCAGAACAAATAAAGAGTACGTACACATTATCGTCGCCTGCAAACACGTTCATCCATTTGTCCTATCCTTGAACGTGGAACCATTGGGCGCCATCATGGCGACTGCAACGTCTGCAGCTCAGGAAATGAATGGTGTTCAGGTTGCCAAGAACGATTTTCGGTGCAGCACCAGCAGCAGCAAACATGGAAACCTTTACCAACCGCAGCAACCACCACGCACAAGCTCAGGAACGAATCGTGCGTTCGTGGATTCGTGAAGCAAATAGCGCAAAAAGTTCATACGAATGAAAAATTGAATCCGGAAATGACAACCTCGCACAGCACCGCCAGTTCGGAACATGAAACCTTTGGTTCAGTCCAAAAGAAGCGAATAACATATATTCCTTTCTTGCAAATGTGCGTTTTTATTCTGGACATAAACTAGCGACGTGTGCTAACCGATAAACTTTCCAATGCGATGCTTAATTTTAAATGTACACTTCTCCTAGGTAACGAAACGTTTCGTATACAGGGTATGACTTCACCAACCAGTAATATCGAACAATTTTTCCATACCCCTAGATGGTTCGCGGTATCCTCCCTCCGTTCGGTGCCCGTAGTATGCGATTCGCACTTAAATTACACTCATCCAAGCTTGCCCTGTGTTTGCCCTGGAAACTGTTGGTCGGAAATCGCTCCATGAAACGTTCAACTACCTGTTGAACGACACTGTTTTCTTGGACACACTTCTCCAACGCGGGTACGTTCTGATCAGCATCGAGCGCGATGCTTACTCGTAACCGTTTCGCTGCGTTCGACTGTAGCTCGCTTTCGTCGATGAGTCGCTTTCGGCTGGCCAAGTGATTTCCCTGCATTCGTCGGCGCGTTGTTTTCGGTGTGCAAACACGATCAGCATGATCGCTCGAAGCAGCCGGTATCAACGATGCCTGGTCCTGTTGTCGAAATGGTGCAATCGGCGTGAAACCTTGCACGTTCTTCTCCGGTGATGTCTTCTGCAGTTCACTTTTCGGTGTGCCCATGAATGCTTCCACACTGTCCAATGAGATATCTTCTTCGGAAATGCTTTTGTTCACTACGCTGGCCTTCCCGCCATCAGTTGCGGGGGATATTTTCAGTGGAACTAATATAACGAACGGTAATTTATTGCTGGTAGCACCCAAAACATGTGCTGAGTTGGCTTGGTTCAAAACCGCTGGTCGAGACGTTCTACATGTCTTAGGTGTTCCGGTAGTCAGCGATAGTGACAAATCGAACACGGCATCACTATATTTCTTCGATTTATACCGTTTCCTACCAGTGCTCGTTGTTCTAATTTCCTCCTCTCCATCCTCTATCAGCGATCCATATGAATCGTTATCATCTTGACCGGAAAGCATTTGTCCCACCGTTTCCATCTCTGGAGTACTGACCTTTCGTTGCACGAAATCTTCTGCTGTCACACATGACTGATTGTAGCTGGGCACCTCTTGCTTTCCTTCGTCTCCGGGATCGGACTTAGGGCGGGATCTTGGTAGCACCATCCCGGGGTAAGTCATCAAAACTCGTGGCGAACTGCAGGCATCTTTGCCTAGCTCCAACTGCTTCATTATGGCGCTCGAGGGATCTCTGGGAATCCAGCGAAGACACATCTCCCGTAGCGCAATCCTCTTCATCGAACCTATCAAACGATCATGGTGCTGCTGCACACGGTGCCAGTCAATGCAGATGAACGGACGATTAGTACGTATGCAACCGGTGCGCTCCACTCGGTATCGTATAAAGCCCAGCTTCCTCAATCCCATCACAATATCGCATGCGATCATGCCCGTTTCTCGCGTTATGCTGTCCAACGATACTGCGGTGTCTCGGTTGATGTAAAAGTATGACAGCAGTGCCGAACACCAGTACTGGTGATACGTTAGACGACCCAGATCGGATAATGGTCGCTCGGGTGTACCAGGTTTATGTTCTACGCGACTCAAAAAATAGCTGAATTCAATCAGGAACTGACCAAAGCCTTGTCGCTGGTATTGCGGCATCGTAAGTATGCACGACACGTTGTACCGCTTTTGGTTATATTTTTCTTTAGAAAAATATCCCACCACGTGATGGCCGAGATTGTCCCGCTTCGTTAGGAGGTAAAACAGAAACGGTTCCACATCGAAGTAGAGTGTCTTGTGATCAAGAAAGAGCTTCGCCAGCAAGCACAAGCTTTGGCAGTACAGTGTCTGATCGTTGCCATCCACTTCAAAAACCGAAACATCGCCGTCTCTGTAGATCTCACACCCGGGAGGATGTTTTAGCGTGCACTTGGCTTGATGCCGCCGCAGCTCGTCACTTGTTTTCATGTACTTCAAACAAAATTCGCACATATAAAGCATCTTCAGTTTAGCGTATTCCATGGGAAATGGACTAGAATACCACGTTTCTATCTCGTGCCGTCCGAAGCGAATCGCCGCTGGTGTACGTTCGAGGTTGTCCTGCTGTAGAACGCAGCGCTTCAGCAACACACTACGAAACACGTGTAGATCATCGTTCAATACTTTATCGCCCAGTTTGATTCGCATCGCCTCAATGCGGCCATCAATCAGGTCAGCCTCGGTGGGCTGTGGACGATAAAACCGTGTACCATTTCCATCGTTTCCTTTGCAAACATCGGGTTCGAGTATGGGATCCCTTTTGTTGTCCTTCGGCGAACTGAGTTGTTCACGTTTTTCACAGTCCCCACAAAGCCACCGCTGCCTTAGCTTCTTTTCCCTGTTCTGTACGGGAGGGTCCATACATTGGAAGTGAAATTTCCGCAAACACATCGCACACTCCACAACACAACGCTGCGCCCGGCCGAGGCTTTCGTTCAAAGCGCTACATCCATCGCACGGTTTACATTCCTCGCAAAACCATCGGTTGCCGACCGACACTAACTGGGACAGTGGAACCGCTGTTTCACATCCGTTCGATTTGTGTGAGCAGCTATCGTGAAGGGATATTCCACAACGTTCGCATGAGCTCATCGGTTCCGGTTTGCGCGCCTTAGGACCTGTGAGGCTAGGCTTCAAACATTCAATGCACAACACACTCGCCGGAGGACGCACGTTCCGTGCTTGTGTTTCCTTTCGCGTGCCGGTTTTGCTGCCGCCACATTCAACAATTCTATAGATCGTTTCATCACGCCGACGTACTGTTTTTATCAAACCAATATGTACTGCGTCGTTCAGTCGAGCAGCGATCGTTTCCTCGTGAAACATGTGTCGTTTTCGTATAGCGTAGCATACGCGAGGAAGTGTAGCGCATTGCTTTTGTGCGTGTATCGATCGCAGCGCTGCCAAAATCCACTCGTGCCACAATTCCTCACTGACTTGGTTCACTTTTTCGGGCATCGCTGGCAACAAAACTCGGTACTATAACCTGGAACCCTAAAAATAGACTAACTCACTTAACACAGTGACTGGTTTAAATATTGCCTGAAACCTACAATCCAGACATTTAGGTACATTTGTCTTCGCGTGCCTGAGCAGCGAGGTAAATTTTATCGTATCCACAATCCTCATATATTACCTAGCATTTTCTGAGCACTGTAGCTTTAAAAATCTTTGAAAACTCCGTAGGTGCGTCGGTAGCTCGGTGTTTACACGGTTGTGGTCAAGTAATTTAAATGCGATGTCAAAGCGTTTTGTGGTTTAACATGTATTTACACTTAAGGAATGAAAGGACACGCACACTAACCTGCAGTGGCATTGCTTTTTTGCTATGCCATTAAAATACACAGAACTATTTCACTAACACGCCACACATTTTGAAAAACCTCACGATTTTGTCTCTTTCGTTTCGCTTCGTTGAATTCTTTCGGGAGGAAGCGACACATTCACTATCCCCTAGCGGACTTCTCTTTTTCTCCTCTACGGAAGGAGTGTTTCGTACTTACACACTCTGACACGATTTCCGAACAGCTAAACGTCAGAGCGTTTTGATCAAAACAACATATCGTGTATACGGTTAGTGAGTGGAATATTTGAGAACAAAAATTTAGCTATTTCAAGTGTAAATCTATTGGAGAAAAAAGTTAAAATGTTATTTCGTTTATATCTATATTGTATCGGCACCTCTATTATCATGAGCGGATATCTTACAACATAGGCGAATCGATGTTTTCAATAACACCAAATATCTACGACAACTCCGTATGATGGAACCGCATGCTATATCGGTGACAGCCACGATATAGCCACAAGAGCCACAAGGAATATCGGTGCCGGTGATGCCAAAATGATTTTTCCGAGAAGTGTAGATTATAACTTCGCTGTGGCTGGGATCGGTAAGTAATTAAATACCATGTAGTATCACACACACAGATTGTCTAACTTTAATCACTAGTAGCGTGCAAGGAGAAATCAGGGTGGGATTGTTATGTTAATTATCCATGCGTGTGACCAATATTTTAACATGAATTGGAAAGGAATATATTAAAAGTGTGGTGTTATTTAAACGATTATTATAGTTAAATAAATAGCGTCTCTGTTTATTGATTTTAATTTTTTAAATTGAACATTTAATTATAGCTACGATCTTGGATTTCTATAAAATGTAACGAATACTTACAGTGCGCCAAATTCATATCCGGACACTTTGAAATTGAACAGTCGTGTAGCTTTGCGATAAATTTTCGCGTACTCGGAAATAATATCAATATTGTTTTTTGTCAAATTTTCTTTGTACACCCACACAAACCAAAGCAAATGCAAAAAAGCGGTCAAATTAAATCGTCAAATTGTATCCAAGCGACGCAATTAACGATAGAGTGTCAAAGGCTAGAATTTAGACGGTCAATCGAAAACTCGGACAGCTGCTGAGTGTAGTTCGTATTGTATTGTATTAGTGTAATTCATGGTTTGAATAATTATTTCGATAACATTTTAGTATTTTGTACTGTTTCCATTAGCTTCTATCACTGCCTTTAACTTTCTGGGTACACTTACTACAAAGTTTGCACAAATTCTGGTCCAATTTTTTCCATTCCTTATTTTACAATTTTTTCTAACTGTGCCTTGTTACTCACACGGTGTACAGCTACTTTTTTTTAAATGGGTCCATAAAAGTTCAAAATCGTTCAGATCCGCTGACTGAGTAGGAGTTTCCAACACTTCAAATTGTAGGTCAATTAAAAAGTAGCTTCATACGTGCTACCCAAGATTTATGTTTAAGATAATCATCCTAATAGAACGCATATTTTCGAGTTATTGCCATTTTATCAACACTTGCCTTAAGGGTTTACTTCAACATGTTAATTTAATACAATTTATACATTGTTAATTTAATGAAGTGAAATTTTTCAATTCCTTTAAACTGCTTACACCACATTAATATTAAGGATCCACCGCTAAACTTCACGATATAAATAAAACAGTTTCCCTGGAATGCCTCCTTATCGTTGCGCCGTATACAACACTGTCCATCCGAGCCAAAAAATATTGATTTTTATGTAGTTTGCTAATAAAAGCTGTAGAAAATATCATTTTTAATTAAATTAAGCTTCATTTGTTGAAGTAGATTAGTTTACCTTTCCCCAAAATTTAACTTCATTGTTAGCAAGCTTTAGCGAATTCCAATCTGAGTTTCCAATTTTTTACCGATATCACTGGCTTCTTTCGAGGGGTCATTGCTTGAAGCTAATTGGGATGTAAGTAATTTCTGACTGTTTGAGCACTTACATTCATGGTTAAATAGGCTTGTAATAGTTTTTTAAATATATACTGCAGTGGTAAAAGGCTTGGATTAGATGATTCTACGAATCATTGTTCCTTCCCTAGCATGACTTTTGTGACGAGACAATTGATAAAATATATTGATATTCTTTCAGAGTTATCGAAAACGACTGCTCAATTTCAAAGTGTCCGGATTTGTTTTGGCGCACTGTATGTATGATTTTTTTTTAAATTGGTGATACCTACCGGTAATATTGCCGGCAATACTACCATGATTGTCGAAGAACAACGAGGTAAAGCTGATAAATAAATGGCGGAAGCATCTATTATTCTTCCACTGGTAATTTTACCATTTTGCTCAATTTTGATTAATTTCATATTTATAAGTGTGTACAGATTTTTAACGATATGGTCTCAACCGTTGTTGAATACCACGAAAATGTAGGTCGAGCTAGTTGCAAACAGTACGTTGGTAGTTGGATACAGTACGTTATTAAAATGTCGAGAATGTGAACAACGTCTTATTTGGATGCTGCTGTATTAGCCTTTGTAGAAAATAGCAGTCAAGGCATTACGGCAAATGGTCACCATTGTTACTAAAGCCCCTCCATCCTTATGAACTATTGATGTACTTGCAGCCCACGGCATTTGTTCGACCGATGATACAGTCTATTTTGGATAGTGTTAATCAAATTACTAGCTCCGATCCGGTCAGCAGATGGCCGATTTGCACCAGGATTATGAGCAAGATTACAATATTCAATACAAATTTTTATTGCGGTCTGAAATGGTGTTTATTTTCAGTTAATATTTTCAATCATAGAACCAACAAAATCATCACTGCCTTTATTTTCCTACCATGAACGATTAAAATGTTTCAGGTTTGGGATCAACCTCGTGAAAAGATTGATTTTGATCATCATAATCGGTCGCGCTAAAATTTAACCTCCATTGACGATTTTCCATGCTGAAAAGCGACATGACAGCCCACAGATCTAAATTGCCCAAGTCTGCTAATAACAGACAGCGACCGGCACAAGGAGACCGTACATGACCAACGTGCAGAACCATCCAATCGGAACGGATTTGAATATTGGATGAGAAAATAATTACTCTGTCGCTGAGGAACGTTTTCGTTCATTCATAATTGTATAAAATCGGGGCGAGACGAAAGAACGCTGGCAGTTCTATCTGCGCTACCCGCGACGGGAGCTTACGAATCGTCTGGGCAAGACATGCTTCCCGATGTGGCGTCGTACTAAAATGGGGCGTCTCGTTTGGATTGTTTTCTCGAAACCGCTGCCAGACGGTATGGAGAATGGAGGACACGCTAGAATGGAGAAAATAATGACAAGCAACAATAATCCCTGCCAGTGGTACAAAAATGCGAATAGAGCACATTCGAGTAGAGTACTACAACTTTGCCTGAACCTTAAGTTACAAAAGTAATGGCTCCTCTACGCCAGTAGCCCGTATTTGTAACGTTTCGGCTCGTTTGGTTGCTGTTGGCATTCGATTTTCTTTTCTTCCATTGCTTATTTTATTTTTAGTTTTACATACCAAGGAATTCTAAGACACACAGCAAGTCTCCATCGAGCATATTTTGTTCCACTCTTGCCATGAATAATTGCAAAGCTGTATTGCATTTAATGCGACTAGCGTAAGCTGGCAACGCTCTTACTTTGCCGATACATCGACCGCAACAAGTCAAACAGAACGATGGGAAAAAGTTCAGCGTAAGCTTTCCTCATGCTTCGTTTGCACTTTCAGAATCAATGGAACAGAAACTTGGGCGAGGTAACATAGGATCCATCACCGTTTCAAAGTGTCCTGTAAAGTGAGGCGCAAATTTGTTCACAGCTGCCTTACGAGGGCGGTGAAAAGCTCTTTAATATCGTAATGGTTCGCATGGTTGCACTGTTGGGGCTTGATTGTTCTTTCACGGTTCACATTTTGCTCCTGAAGTCAAATGGCACTAATACCAAGCCCATTAACAACCTACCGAGCCCACAGATACCCTTCAAGGGGCCGGTGGATCGAGTTACGGTGCGCAGGGTAAAGAGCGACGGTTCGGGACGGTCGGATTCTGCTAGAAATGAATCCCTAATAATCGTCCGCGAAAGCTGATTGTGTTTTAATTACGCCGGCTATGCTGTGTCGCGATAGACCCAACCATCTCATACACTGAACTCCCATTTTATTTCCCATCGTCGTAGCAGATTCGTTTCAAAACTTAATTATAGCGCAAAGTTTTGCTTCGGTATAGTTCAATTATAAACTGAAAAGGCGTCGTTACAACGCCGGATCCAATAATGAAGTTGAAGATCATGTTTTAAACAACGATTATGTTCGTTAACCACAGATAAGTAGTTAAGTTTGTTTTACAAGGGATTTGAAAATTATTCGTTCGTACCCGTGATACAATCCGCTTGTTTGTACAGAAAATCGGGACCATAATTGAATTGTTACCCTCCCGGGGAGCACAACGATGAACCTCAGAACCATCTCTAATTTATAGGCACCTTCTCCATAGTGCAATTATCGACCTGTTGCTCTCGTTGAACCAAGCCGCTGCACATAATGCCTCCGGTGACACGCTACTAGATGCATAACCACTCTTGGCTCTAGTTGGAGTGGATTATTGATGCCCGTTTTATCCATTATGCTTCTGTCTGCGTGTGCGTGTCGACGGTGCGAGAAGATTAAATTTCTTAACTGAGTTTGTTGCCATTTCTAAGTCGATGGTCGTTGCGTTCCACCGTAACGTTGATGATGGAAAGCAGGTTGTAAAGCAGTTAGTGTAAGTTTCTGTATGTCACAGCTTTCCCTGCACAACGATGCATTTAGACGCCACCGTTTGCTGGCGGTAGATTTCATGCCCTGTTAGCGGCGTGCAAGGGATGATGGAATCTCTTGAACGTGAGTAACGTGTTGCAAAATACACTTTATCTTAATCAAATCCAATTTGTACCGATGCCGTGCAGCGATAATGGTATTTGCAATGTAACGGGCGAATACCGTCCGCGTAACGTGAATGAGAGGCAGCATGTAATAAGCGGCATACCGTTCACAATCTGTGACATGAAGAGATCGGTTTATCATATAACCAGAGATGGTGCAACTAGTATCCTTTGTTTTTAGATATGAAGTAAACGTGTATGAAATATGCAATACTTAATGTACTATTTATATCGCTACTTAGATGAAATGTACAAAAATCATCCAAAAAATCATGTACAAAATTCATGCAAGTCCCTCATATCGAGCATAGTATTCAACAGTAAGTGGTAATCGGTATTCTGGCAAATCAGAAATATAATCCATCGGAAAAGTACCGCAAAGGAAACTTCCAGCCAACAAATGGAGGGGAAAATAACAATTTCTGAATGAAATACATCAAACCATCACTTGTTTTCGTTACGTTTGGTGCACTCAACCACGAGTCTCATCTCACCCACTAGATGATACAAAATAACACCCACTTGCATTTGTGTTGTCGTTCCATTCAGATCCGGACACGTTGTGTACTACTTCCATTCCTTGATTTAGTCGTATGCATCCGACGGACACTAGAGGGAGGAAAAACAGTTTCCCGCACATTTCAACCTCTTCCCTAACACGAACCGACGTGCCAACTGGAAATCCACATCCGCTTGCTGTTCAGTTAGCGAACGCAAGGATTCAATCAACACGAAACGACGTTTTCCTGTGCAATAGCGGTGGCGAGAGAGAGTAACGAAGGCAGATGTATTGCATTCTCGATTTGTCCAGCGAGAAGAGTCAACCACTGATCCGCTTTTTGCACACCAGGGCTTTCCATCTCACAAAGACGGGAACCGGGTTGGGTTGGAGATGTATGTTGATGAAAAATTGTTTTCAACGATGTATCTACTCCATGGTGGGATCATTATTTTTTGTTGTGCGTCGGGCCGTGTCCTTGCTCGTTTTCATGGTGATGTTTTGCGGGATGATATGTTCCGTGCAAATAGTAAACACGACACCAAGTTGGCACAGGAAAACGATTCACTTGTAAGTTAACGATGAAATGTTATGTTATGGACAACATCGTGCCGTGCCATGACGGCCATGATTTATAACGGCCCGATGTTGCACTTGTATTCATCATAAAGTGTATAGAATTCTACTGGAATTCGTATCCTTTGTAAAAAGTTTTGTTCTTGTTTCGAACCATAGAAATCTAAAACAAACATCTTCTAGTATAACATATTGTAATAACATACTCATCGATAACACTGATTTGGTACAGTAACCAATAGCATTAATGTTCATAAAACATATTCTACAATGATTAAGCAATTACTGTATATAGCAATAACAACATCAATATTATCAGCGTGTCATTCGCATTGCGTATGCCTTATTGCAATTTACGCCCGAAGCGTTTCACCGTGCTAGAATTGTGTTGCTATTTCAGAATTACCTTTTCCTGGCGCACGGCGAACGTCATCAAGTCATCATGTTCTCGCTTCCAAACCCATCATAAAGCAATATCCTGACAGGAAAACACGAAACAATTGCGAAACTAGGCAAACAATTTCCTATGAAGAGGATATAAAACATTTATTGCTAGGTACAACTACATACACTGTTCACTAAAACTACTCGTCATGCCACAGCTCGACAGTCGCTGAAGACGGTCTGGTTCAGTTTATACAAAGTACCTCATAGAACTCGGACGGTCCCGCCGAACTAAGTATCAAAATGTTCATCACGGATAGAAACCGTTGACAGCATTACAAGCGTGCTTTCGGAAGGGAGTACGTGTAGGAGCGAGAGACTGCCAGCCAAACCGCACTAGAGGGGTTCGCTGTGATCCAAACGCCCGTTGCCCGCGAAATACTAGCTGTTTGGTTGCCAGTGGCGTGTTTTCAGTCCGTACCGACAGAGCAGCACCTTGCGGAACGCGTCCCGGAAAGCCTTGTTGAAGATTGTGTAAAAGATGGGATTCACCAAACTGCTGGCATATCCGAGCCAGGTAACAAACTCAAACACCCACTGGTCGATGTTGTCCTCGCAGTGCTTGCAAACGCTCGGCAGAAGGTTGAGCACGAAAAACGGCGCCCATAGAATGACGAACGTGAAGAACACCACACCGAGCACCTTGGTGGCTTTCTGCTCCAGGCGAATGATGCGCCCATGTCGTGAGGAATTGCGCGAGATCATGCTCGAGTTACGCGAGTGGTGAGATCGCACGGTCATCGTTGTGGTGGCCAGTGTCGGCACGGTTGTGGTGGCAGCTGCAACTGCCATCATGGCCACCGTAGCCCCGCCGCCACCTCCAGTCTGCTGTTGCATCAGGCACGGTGAGGAGCTGTTCTTTTTAGGCGCACCCCGGAACATAGTCTCACCACTGCCCGCCACGCCGCACGAACTTCCGTCGAGTGCCGAATGGCGCAGGTTGATGGAGCGTCGCAGCGACACACTGGACGGACTCGCCTTAGTCGGCGTCAGTAACAGCGATGTGCGGGCGCCACCAAAACTCGAACCCCGTCGCTGGTGGCGTCGCTGATCCCACGTCACAACCGATATGCCTTTCGGTGCGCTACACTTTCGACTTGGCGAGGCCAGGGCCGATGCGGGAAGTGTCGAAAGGCTGCTCGAGATGGACCGTGTTGGATGGGACGTTACATTCGAGCTGGATGAGATGGAGATCGTGCTGTAGACGAGACTGTCGCCCGTGGCTCCTATCGTGCTGAAGTCCGAACTCGTTTTCACGATCTTGATCTCGGCCGGACGCAGATACTGCTGGCGGCTGGATGCACCTTCACCGAAGAACGGACACTTACATGGTGGTGGAAGCTTCAGACTTTGCGACAACGGATGGGTACTGAGCGCTGAACCCGCACCCGGGCCTTCATTGCACGTTTCACCGTCCCGAGGATCACCGGTAGCCGGAACGGACGCTAAACTTTCATCCCCTACCTGCGTCGATCGGCATCGACCGGATGTTTCGGGGGTTGACTTCTCTTCGCGCTCGCGCAGCTCGAGCAGAACGTCCTGCATAAACTGCTCATCCACCTCGATGTCGTCCGATTCCGGGGGTGGTATTGCATGCGGTAAACTTTTGAACCGCTTCCGTACTAACCGCACGGGTGGTGGCGTTCCGGAGTTACGGCGATTAATCCAGGTGGAAGTAGAGCTTCGTCGCTTTTTCACCGGCACCGGCGATCGAATCGTTGCCATCGTTCCTACAGCCGAAGGATTTCTGACCGGTAACTTCTTTCTGTACGGAATGAATAAACCAAAGATATTTATATCACAATTAATTACGCCACAGCAGATATTGCACTAGCAGATGTACCAGGTATTGCATTATACTCATTTCGTTTGACATAAACAAGTTTGACATAAACAACATATTGTTTTGATTGTATCAAGTGATGAGATTGTTACCTGGTCGGTTTACACCGAAGAAATTTCGCAAAGTTGTTACTTTATTGATTATGCTATACATCAATCGCTGAACGTCTTTTGCGAGATGTGTATTTGTGTTTTCTGCATTACACGCTTATTTTATCTCAATCTGATCCCAGCAGGTTCCCTGGAAAATAATTATTTGAAATCAAAACAGTTCAAACCTGTCCTACCCAGTGCTAGTGGGGGGCGGGTGTTCTAAAAAATAAAATCAAAGTCAGTATACTTCGTAGGAAAATAGCATTACATCAACGACCATGATCGCGCTCGCCTGACACAGCGCTCGCCGCGAATTGTGTGGTACCGTAGTCAAAACATAAAAGTAGATTCCACCGAACGTATCCGGCATGTTACATCGGGGAATTGAATTTATTGGGATGTGATAACTGTAATGTAATACACTTCATCACCTGCAGCACAGGACGATGACGAATCGACTTGCGGCTTCCGAGTGGCATTTGGCGGTAGGGAGGGTAAATTTATCATGTTAAGGATGATGAAATGAATTTACCGTCGTACGAACAGTGTACGGGGAATACGAACCAGTGATGTTGGTGATGATACGTTACTCGCTTGCAGCCGAACGTCCTGGGATGCGACGGTTACGGCTCACGTTCATTGGAATACGCGAAAAACGACGACTAATGTGTCCAATATCCTCTATACAACATCAACCGTTTGAAAAACGGCTAATTCTCAGAAACGACAGGTGTAATATGAAACGCTTTGCCAAGTGCACAATATCCAATGGGTGACATTTCTTGGAACAATTTAGACCGATGCTCTAAAATTGATCCTGCACCTCATCCATACTCAGTAACGTACAGTGGGCCACACACGGTAGCCAATAGAGAATAAAAGGAGCCCAAGCAACTATTTATACCGGTGACATTATCAGCCTTAAATAGCACAATAAACATGGCTTCGCATTGGGACGCCGCGGGTCTCTAGTCTCTTGATATTTGGCTTATTTTTATGTCCTTTCCACTCGAACGGTCAATCCTCTCGCACATCATTGCACACGACGCGATGGCACCGGGACAGAGGACGGAGTGATGACATACGTAAAAGATTGCTGAAAATTCCACTGCACAGCACTAATCTTGTGTCATCAGTCAACGTTCGGTGAGTGAGCGATAAGCCTTCAACCGGTCGCATGGTACCGCGTGTGAGAAGGAAAGGAGGAGAAGATATATTCAATCTTCACATGGGGGAAAAAAACATAACTCGTAACCCTAGGACGTCAACGTCGTCATCGCGGAATCACACAACGTTTCCTTGCCATGTTCCATGTTGGTACTGTTCTGTACAGTAGAGTCACACGACCATCATGGTCTTAGCACAGATCATCAATTTTCAAAAGGAATACTGGGAGGACAAGCTTCAGCTTATATAGTCAGTCTTCTGGCAGTTTCCGTTCGAAACACAATATGAACAAAACATTATGCGTATTTTACTGGTTATATGCATTCTTTATGTTGACTTTATTTTTATGAAGTTATATCTGTCCGGTTGTTCTAATATTTGATAATACCATACACCGAAATAACATTTATAAATGCAACGTGTTTGTATATTGAATACGTTAAAATTTTGTAATTCTTCAATTCTTTAGCACAAGCCAAAACCAAGAGAAACTTTAATCTTTAAGAAAAACAAAAACGGGTCACCATCACCGAGCACTAAAACCATTTGAGGCCCCATTATCATTTTTTTTTATTATTCTAAAAATGTACACGTGCGCACAGAATAATCAAAATAATGATGTCGAAATTGTTTTACTTTCTAAATAAAAAATAAACACTGATGGTTTTTGACTAATGTGAATCAACAGTTTTATCTGAAATGTTTTTGGCACGAGTTGGTCAATTTCGAATGGATGAATATTAAATTGTTGCATGATTTGTTTCCGGTGCAAAATTGATCTCATGCCGCAACGTAAGCTTTTAGTGCAATTTTTGTCAATATGCTATATTCTAGCTTTAAAATTACTTCCTTGGAGAATAGATTAAAAAAATCAATGCCAAAGGTTATCTACCACTTACCGAAATGAATCCTTTTCCCGATTCAGTTCCGACGATGTTGAACTACCATTTACGCCAAGGCTTCTATCGCTATGCTGCGCAACGGATTCCAACCCCTGAGATAGTTTAAGCATCTCTTCTCCAAACCGTTGCATCGCCGTCATCGTTATCGAACTCGGTTCCGGAATGCTGAAAAGTAGAGCAAACGATTATAATTATCTAAACTTGACATGACAGAAAAGGCGTAAAATATAACTAATGAGAAAAATTACATCGATTTTTTTTTCATTCAGAAGCATACATTTACCTAGACTCTAGCAACCAAAGATCGTGGTTATCCAGGGTCGAAAGCTCCGTATCGGTTGATGCCGCCGAATGTGCATGCTGATTCTGTGCCGTGGGGAGACTGAGCTTGATTATTCGTTTCCACGTGTTCCGCCGATCAAAGGCTGGTGCCTGCCCTAGCCACCCACTCGACCACCCACCGCCGTTTCCGGCACCACCCAGGTTTTCACTCTGTTGTGCCAAGAGGCGCACAGTCAATGTATACGTAATCAACATCACACAGAGTGGAATGTAAAAGCATACGATTGACCCTACCAGCTTATACACGGGATCCGGTATTTGGCACGTCCCGTTGACTAGTACCGATGCGTGATTCTGAGAGCAATAAGAAACACCATAGCATGAATACCTTTTTCCGCTGACTTAAAACATTCAGTGGCCTTACCTTGGAATACATTAGGCTTAGCGGCAGACTCATCGCTATCGAAAGTAACCATACGAAACTTATTTTCAGCACAACACGTCGCCGCGTTTTGTTTCGGCCGAACTTCATTGGATAACGCAGCGATAGATATCGATCAACCGATATGGTGCAAAGGTGCATAATGCTTGCGGTGCAAAATAAAACATCCAGACATATCCACACCAGACAGTACTCCGAATCTAGCGGAAAGTAACCTGAAATTGAAAGGAAAAACAATTATAGATTTATCGATCGGCCATGCGGGAAAACGGGGTGTCGCCGTTATGCAAAAAAAAAAACAAAACTACCCGTTTCATCGACCGGTGACAATGGACACTTCATTGAGACGGATATATAAACCGGTGGATTCTGATTATTTCACCTTCACGGTATATCGGTTAGTTTAAATGCAATCAACTCAATTTATTTTGTGTTCTAATCTGAGTTTTAATTACATTAGCACTAATAAGAAGTTTTTTTTCAATAGTCTAAGTAATTACGTATAAAACAATGCACATAGCAAAACATGTGCCAAACAAGCATTCAAGACCAATACATTTGAATTATTGTATACCTGTTTAAAGTAAAAACGCAATCCTTTTGGTGTACGCTATTTTCCCGTTTTAATTTTCACATTGTTTTCTTAATTCCTTTCTAACAGCCCTTGTTAAACAAAGCATCGAGATCAATCATGTCGGTTGATCAGTTGTTGAACCCCCGGCTAAACAGCTCTTTGATCATGGAGCGGTCGATTTCGTTGGAAGTAATTAATTAGTTTCAAGTAGTACCCACCACGGGTTCCGTTTCAAATTTCGCCGAACCAACGAAAGTATAAGATGTGTTTTTGCGAGATTATCGCTTTGCTATGCCACATTTTGGTTAGGTGAAACAACCCTCGCCTATCGAAGGTAATAGATGAACCACTAATTGATCACATTACATGTACATTGCATTCGATATAATTTATTTTGCACAGTTTCGTTCAGTATTTACTCTTTTTTATATTTGAGGACCCAGCGCGCTTAATGGTTATAAGTTTTTTTTCCTTCTCGTGGTATACGCCACTAGTAGTAGTTAGATGTGACACGTTAGTTTAATTAGACTATTGACTATACTAAACTATACTTAAAAAATTGTATGCAAAAGTGCATATTAATGTAATGTCAAACATATACGGTATACATGCGAAATTCCACATAATTTGTATTACTTATGCGACGGGTACATGATCCTATTTTTGCTCGGCATTGTAATATACCAACCGCTCGCACTCGTACAAACGATAGCGTACAAATTACTTTACGTTACTTATTTCCACAGTGAACATATGATTTGTGTTAGAACTCTTATAGTGTTTGAAACATATGTGCTCCGTACGATGTAAACATTAAAAAATGCATATATGTATGTAATAATGTTACTCTGGTCGCAAACGCAATGTTTGTAAAGTGATTTGTGGTACGCTTTATGAATATCCAACATGTATAACTTATATTTTAGAAACAGAGCTGCCTTGTTCCTCAGAATATGCTACATTTTACGTAAGCGATGTACTTTAGGGCATAGGGAAATCCCTCTCCTTATCACTTTTAATGCTTCTCCAATTCGATGCGATCCAAATTGATTGATCAATATATCGGAACTATTGAATTTAGCGTGAAAGTGTTTCGCCATTATTATTGTAACGAAATTGGATTTTGTATGTATTTTTAACATAAATTTGCACGTACAATAGTTGTACAAAATGTGTAAATGTTAGTACGTTAAATCAAATATTAACCTTCTGTAAACAGCAAATTGTACCATACAAAATCTCTGCTTTCGTTTTTCTTGTCAGACTGAGGAAAGTTGATGATTGTGAATTATAGAAATTGAAAATGAGTTTTTTTGTTTTCTACTAATCACATTAAATTAAATAATCACAAAACACAATATTCCTACGTTAAAAAATTAGCACCATTTAGTTGCACAGCCAATATGTCCCAATTACATTTTAATTCTAAATGAAATGGAAATAAACACACTATAGACCAACTGAAAGTAAAAGTGGTGTGAAAGTGCTTTAGAAATATTTGAGGTGATTACACTCTTTAGAAAAACAAACACAATTATCTTGAGGCACGTGACACCACTTAATGAGAACGTTAATGCTCTAAAATATGGTGATTAATCTTATTCAGTAAATACGTTTTTCAATATTCAAACCTTTTTTTCTTTTACATTTTTGGGTAATATTTGCATAGGACATATTCCGAAGGATCAACTGTATGCCGAAGGATCAAATCTCCTTAGAATCGTAAATAAAATAACAGAAGAACGACACGGGCGTGCAATTGATTTTTTCGTGCATTTTATGTTCATCGTGTTTCTTGTATTCATGGACTTAGTTGCGATACTTTTCAAAATCTATCTGGGAAAATGTAAGAAATGGATTTCATTATCATAATGGATTATTTTTGTACGAATTGTTGTGCGTAATTTCATACCGAATTGATCAAATATTTGGTTTGAACATACGCATACAATTTGTATGTTCCGGAATATGTCGATAAACTCCAATATAACAAAGTGATAATTCTATATTTTTGAAAAGAAAAAATAATACATATTACAAATGTTTGTTTCTAGTTTTGGCATTTACGTTCAATGCAAAGCAGTGTAGCAAGAAACCAATTACGAAATGGTTAGTTTATTACTGTTTATTTTTCATTAGTTCACAATGTAATCATAGTGTCAATGGATAAATTGTTTCAAAATCTTTTATATCCCTCCGAAGCAGGCAACAACGAACCATGCACTAGTTATTAAATAGCCTAGGAACAGAAGCACGATCTTATAACATTGTCCCGAGCAAACCCGGTGCCTTTAATGAAGCTTTTTATGAAGTGACGTGTGACGTGGGAGATGGGGTGGTAACGACCGGCTGCAGAAAGGTTTAGCAGAACTGTTGCTATTTTTTGTCCTTCCGACTGTTGGCGAACTCCTTACAGTCTCTATCGATACCTATGGACACATCATTAATTAGACCCTGGTAAACAACGAAAACAATTGCCTGTGTAAATGCTTTCAACACGTTGGACGCCTTGTGGGCAAACTATCGAAGGAGGCACTGAAACGCAAGTTCGCTTGAAACCCTCCATTTCCCGCTGGCGGGAGAAATTGTAAAGGTGTTGAGAAAGCGAAGGCGTGAAAGCGTTTGTGTGTTTGTGCAAGTGTGAATGCTAGTTGTTTTTCCTACTGGTTAGCTTCCGGATACGAGTTTCCGGTCGCCTACGTCTTCCCTCCTTCCAACGGACTGGTGCTGCGACTGAGGACGGGCAAAATCATTCCAAGTAAAACCATTTTTCATTCGTGTCGCTCTTCCTTCCACGGCAGGCTTACCAAGAGGTCACATGGTTTACCCTCTGGGCACCGGAATGCGATCGAAACTGCGGGAAGTGGTAAAACGGAAGAATAATACCATTGCCCGGACCATCCTACTGCAGCAACTGTGAGCCGTTCCGGCCGACCACCTTCATCGACAGGATCATCCATTGGATTCGCTGGAGGTAGCGACGATAAACAACGCTAACAGACAGCAGCCCAGCGAGATTTGCCTGCTTCTGTCAGTCAACGTTTGACAGGATTCGACCTAGGCCGGAAATGTATGTTTGTGTGTGGATGTGATTTTTTTGTTTTCATATCTTATCCAATGTTTTACGGTTGTTTTCTGCCACCATCTTGCGGTGCTGTGGGCGTGGAAGGTTTTCATGACTGTCTGTCACCCACGAACGATGGTTTTGCAAGCGGCAGGACACCCGGGACATCAGCGCACTTGACTTCGCCGGCGTATATTGACTAGCTGGCTGATGCTTTCGCATGTGGACAAAGAAAAGGACCTCGTTCCGCAGGACTGAGCATCACCGGTAGGCAGCGAGGCGATCCGCGTCGTACCGGTGTATAAATATTTCATGATTCGAATTTACATAATATTATTCGTAATGCTTTGCTTCCATCCTCTGGCGGATTTGGCGCGCGGGAGCAACAACACTGTTACCCTCAAACGAGATCATCCCAAGACCCAGCGGTGCGCCTTCATGTGTTTCTATTGTACGGCCGCGCTACAAAGTGTGAATAAATTTTAAACAACATACTGACAATTGTTTAACACCTCCATCTGGTGGGATGTTTGGGTGAATATTATTCGCTTTGCTATCGAAACCTTCGCGATTAGGAATTTGTGCCTTGTTGCCATTTACTCATCGGTAATAACCGGCCGTAGTGAATGTGGGACGATGGGTCAAACGAAATTGGACTGTTCACGATTTTGTTTTGTAAAATTGTGTATAAAATTGTCAAAATTGTCAAAATTGTATCAAATGACAGCGGAATCGTTATCTTTGGTTTATCTTAAAATTCGACTTTTCCATCCGAATCCAGCAAACATCATCTCTTCTGTTCTTAGACGGATCATGTATTTAAAGTGAAGCATTTGATAAGAGACACCTAATGCATGAAGGAATTAGTTTGGTTGTGATTCTGTCAAATGGAAAAAGAAAATATCACTCTAATGGGTGAATGCTATGATCAGTGGAAAGCTTTAGAGCGTATTTTGTTATTGAAATCAATTTACAAAAGAAAGGATGCGACATGAGGAGCCTGAAAACATTGTGCTGTTTTCGCTTAATGACTAATACAATCACTCGGCTGTTAGGGCTTACTAGCTTTATTTGTATTGCCATGGCCGGTTTGGACAGTTCCTAGGGTAAAAGGAGATGGAGATCTAAATGGGATTATGATGATGAAACATCTCGAATGATTTATCTATTACATCATTTCTGTAGCATACCATAAAACATGCTGCTATCTCTTCTGAGTTTACCAAGCAAAATAATCGCAAAAAGAGCACAACTACATTATGTTCAAATGTTCGACTACTACAGAGAACAACAGTTCAACTATTATCAACTCGTTGAGACTAACTTTTATTCACTGAGCCTTTGACAGTTCACGAGTGCATTAAAAGAATACGATCCCGTTCACATAACTGACGATTATGAATACAAACATTAATCAACCAATACCGGCAATGTATAGGCCAAGAGCTCCCTGAACACGATAGCTAAAGTGGCAACGAACCGTTAACACCTACAGATAATGAACGGTCTTTATTGAATACTTCGAGCTGTACATGTTACCTGATGAAACAAACGCGCATAAGATGCGTAATCTTTATCATCAGTAATCTCTCTCTAATGTTCCAGAGAAAACTTTACTCCCGGAAAAGTTTTGCACAAATAATGACAAAGGCCGGATATGGAGGAATGTTTTTCATTAGCTTAATAAAGCTAGGGTAAGTTTGAGATTGCAGCACAAACCAATCAATAACTGAACGAACGGGAAGCAAATAACGAACTTTTACCCCTAAATATGCGCAGTATCTATGCAAACCGCTATGGGCCTTTTTTGTTTCCCTTATTCACCTCCCATCGCTAAGAAGGCTCGTTTTAATTTCGTTGATGCGTTCAATAGCCCGATCATCCTCTATGTATATATATATATATATATATGTGTGC
>JXXB01036103.1:0-14215 GCA_000956275.1 Anopheles koliensis | reverse complement strand
TACTTTCTATTTCCTCTCCCACACAGAATGTACCGGCAAAGCGTCTGACGCGAGTAGTAGTAGCATAGCATCGGGTAATCACGGTCAACCGCCACCGACGACAACCGCAACGTAAAAGCTGCCTTGCCGATATCTCATTTGCGAGCTGATTTGTGATTTGCAGGTTTTGCACCAGAGGCCCTTGTAATTCGATCTGCGCAATTTGTGTGTAATGCTGCTGAAGCACGGAAACGTGGAAACAGTCGTAGCCTACTAGTTTGTCGAAAGAACGCGGTTTTGATGGCGATTGTCCTGTATAGGTTTTTTTTATTTAGCACTTTACACTTAAAGTTTATTTCTGGTCCTTTACCGTGACACAGTGAGCAACAGCTTTGAGTAGCACAACAGCACAAAAGATTTGATGCAAGTGCAGTCGGAAAAGCCAAAGATATGCGTCTCGATAGATATGGGACAAAGAGAGTGTGAGATCGAGCAAGAGGAAGGTAGTAAAAGAGGGAGTATTTTTAATAGCTAGTTAGAAGCTTTTGTATGCGAATCGTGGCTCAGTTTTTTGTAGATAGAACAACGAACGCAATGGTGATGCTTCATTTTCGTTGCAATCAGCTATAATGCATCCGGTAAATACCCATAGTCGATCAACCCTCATCCACAATTACCATCCAAACGTCCTGCCCCCCTTTCACCATAGCATTAATTTGAACGTGAGCAAGCAAGCATAACCACAGTAATAATGATCTCTTTGTTGGGAGCCTCGTAAATCGTTTGCAAAGCAAAGAACAGATGCTGCTTTTTATTTCTACAGACGGTTTCACTTTACCTGCTACAGTCAATGCGAATGGTATACGCCAACCGTATCAGTATAGTATATGTTTGCTAACACCATGTTTCACTGGTCGTAAGCATCAAGTCGTCCATGATGCACTGTTCTGTTACTATAAAAGCATGCTAACGATGCCAACTCCCTTACAAATCTCGAAACAACATTATCCTATCTGGCGGGGTATGATAAATTCAATGTTCCTTACTATTGTGTTTTGTCCCTAGCATATTACATACACTTTAAGTATTAGCATCAATAGTGGAATGAAAGTGCTCTAGAAGTGTTTTCTATTGTCATGCCGGATAGGAAGAAGTTTGAAAAGATCTTAACTGCGATCCTTGCATTGATCGTTGATCAACTTTAGCTAACCACTCACACACAAAGAGGTATTACAGGGAGAGATAATTCATAAGTACCAATGAAATAATTTAAATTAATTATGTTCTGTTAGTATCCCTTGTATGTATAGTATCCCTTTGAATATGTTCTTTGATAAAACAAATTTAAATCATCGTAATGTGCGTCATGTAATGCGTATTCTATTGAAAGGAAATGGTTGAGTGACTGGAAGTCAGAATGGTATGCCGCGTTCATAATTGTTTGTTCCTTATGCTTTGCTCTCACTTGGTAAACAACGAATTTGCGAAACTCCTTTTGTCACATCGTGCGAAACTGAGCGGTCTTTGAGATTAGAAATGATTTCGGTTCTCTATACGCTCCCCTTCTTCGGTTCGGAAAGATACGGAAGTGAAGCCAAATGTTTCACGTCCAACAATATTTCCATGTGATAATAAGACCAGACCAACCAATGTTTGTGAGGATTAGTAATGAAAATATTTCTTTCTGTGAATGGAAAATTATGAATTTTTCTACGTTCACTTCCATGCGAAGTTATTTTAGAATGTTCAAACGCGCTCTCTGTGCTGCCGTTAGTTTCCCATGACTTTAACGAAAGGAATGTGTTTCGATTGCGTTTGCTAGTTTGGGTGCATATTTCACCGCTATTTTTTCTCTTTATATTTTCTCAAACACTTTGTTTGAGTTCTTTAATTTAAGTATTATGTATCCATTTGTAGCGATCTAGTGAAAAGGTACGCATCACATAAACAGCAGAATGTAGGCCGACAGGAGCAATTCTTAATGATTGGTAAGAGTGCGGAATATAAGCGAACGCGCGTTTGATGAAGAATAAAACAAAACCCAACAATTTCACTGTTCTATATGTGTCAATTGTCGAAGTAAAAATGAAGCCGATAAAAAATTAAGACAACAATTAACGCTAAGGCCTGTGACAAGATTGCATTCGCGAAACTAAACATTTGGAACGTTTAACGTCGGTTTGGCGTTTATACCAACAACAACAAAAATATACAAAATTATACAACAGGAACAATAGAAAAGAGGTTAGGGAAATGGTAGCAGCGTCATGGGAAATACATTTACGAAAAGGCTATGTTAAAAAAACGCTGACATCCTTACGATTTGGTACGATGGTACCTATCTGTTGTCAAATCAGGCGAGTCAAATCAGTAATACGAGTTTAGCGCATTGCTTACTTTGTGGCTACATTGTGAGTATACGCCATGAAGTATGCAATTCGCTATGTATGTTTGCTGTTTAAGTGCTAGTTGGTTGCTAAATGTCACCTTAACAGCGTTGCAAACGAAATAGTGGTGAGGCATGCAGAGGACGTGGATTGAAAAAAAAAATAACGTCAGCAAACGGCAAGTAACAAGGGAAGGGAGCCGTTTGTTGTTGTGTATTAGAATTTTTTGATAAATTAACTATTTGGTTTTAATCCGAAATGCAGACAAGTAGGAGAAATTCTGAGGAAGATCCGTTTTGTATACACGGCAGACGTACACACACGCGTACCACACACCAAACCCGAACACGACCCTTTGACACCATAATGATCACATAACATTAGCGCAGCAACCATGTATAGGTTATAAGAGTTGTATTTATGATAAACTAAAACCTATATATATATATATAGCGATTGAACGGAACAGATTAAAGAAGGACAAGCGGATTATGTTGATAAGAGTTACATAAAATGGAAGCGATACGGTGAATAAAAAGAAATTCAACAACAAAGATTTATTTTAGCCTTATTTTGGAATCATCTTTTCCATAGAAAACATCATATTTAAAGTTAGTTATTAAGTTTTCTTTTCATCTTGAAAACATCCGAAACCTATTAATTCGCAGTACAGCTGTCGGAAATTCTCTAATCTAAATTAATTCACTCCTTACAGAGAGAAAAAAAAATCACATTCCATTTAATATTCCGCAACTGCAAATTTCATGTTATGGCCACCCGTAGTAGTAATGTGCATTCGTAACGGATTATTCGGTTGATTTTCAAATTATTTTCCCTTCAGCTACGAGCACAGCCCTGACGTTCAGTTGCTGTTTTCTTCAGGGCTGCAACACAGGCAACTCGAATCAAAACAGCTGTCACTGTTGGATTGACAAGGATGTAAACAGAAAAAGTAAAATCAAATTTACACACAATCCCCCGGTTGTTTTCGTTGTTTCGCCGCCGCGATAACGAAACGGGCATCGTTCGGGGAGAGGAAAAGGTGCAGTGCCGTGCAGGAAGCTTAACTATCGACATTTTCCTGGTGGAACTACGTTTCTTCGATAGTGTTTGCAATAGTTTCCGATACGGTTCTGTTACCACGTTCATTTACATCTTTTTACGGGATCGCAACAGTGAACCACGTTGTATGGAAAATTTCGATTATTGATTAGATTTCAATAACGCAATACCTGTGTGTTTCTCGTATCGTCTCCTCTGCGAAGATCTATTTTCGGTTGCATTTTTAATTGCGTACCACCGGTTTCTGTTGCATTAGACCGACGGTGAAAATGTCTCTCTCTACGTTCTATAAACGTGCCCTCGTGCGCTATCCCATCTTGGTGCAGTCGGTGCAGTCCGGGTTGCTGATGGGGGCCGGCGATGTGATTGCGCAAGGATTTATCGAGCGAAAGGATTGGAAATCGTTCGACGGTATGCGTGCCTTTAAATTCTTTGGCATAGGGTTCTGCATTGGAGTGAGTATACTGACGGCATGCATAGAATCGGCATCTTACTTATTATCCTTCTTACTTTTCTTCTTCCTCGCTTGACCCATTTTTAGGGACCGGGACTGCGCAAGTGGTACGGTGTACTGGATCGACATATCGGTTCCTCCGGTGGCAGCAAGGCCGTTACATCGCTGAAGAAGGTTGCACTTGATCAGCTTATCTTTGCGCCCATCTTTCTCGGTACGCTAATCGGCACGATTGGGCTGTTGCAAGGGCACAACACGGCCGAGATCAAGCACAAGCTGCGCCACGAGTACGGCGATATTCTGCTGACGAACTACTACATCTGGCCGTGGGTGCAGCTGGCAAACTTCTATCTCGTCCCACTCAACTACCAAGTGCTGCTGGTGCAGTCAGTGGCCGTGTTTTGGAACACGTACCTTTCGTGGAAGACTAACCAAAACGAAGGTGGTGCGGTGCACGGAAAGGTAGGATCACTCAAACCCGTCGCTCACGAATCACTTCCGTCCGGGGAGGAAACGGTTGCTACATAAGTGACGACGTGGGAAAGAGCAGTAAGGTTCCCCCAGTAATATTTGTGATAATAGACGGTACGTGCCAGGCGTTCGGGTGTAAGCCTTACTGATGTTGAGTAATGTTGACAGTGAAGCCAGATTGTTGACGAATATGGCCCGCAATAGGAATCATCTAGTTCTTTATTAATTTGAGCAAACGCGGCCATAGTCGATTTTTAAAATCCCCATTTAAACATTAATTTTAAAAAGAGTTTATTTTAGTAAATCGCTCTCATCAAAAGGAAAAAACAAGCTACAAAATGTACAGATAATATATGAGTTAAAAAATAACGCAATACAACACCAAGTATAAAACGCCATAAACAATTCTATGCCACATGAAAGGTATAAAATCAAACCCAGTTCCTTCTTTTAACTGATCCTAATAACGTAATATAGCGCTGTTGAACATTCGAGCACTGATGTAATAGAAAAGCAGGTTTCTTTTAACTCATTTCCTATTCTTTTATCGTTCTCTCCATGCCAGTGTTACAGAAAACCAATAATCCTACAATATGAGTATGTCTTTCGTATAGGTCACTCGAAGCGAAGTTGAAGCGTAAAAGACATTTAAACACCAAAAATAGCTTTTCAGTCTACTATGATTGCAAACAATCGCTAGTGAGAAGAATTCCAACGTAGTCGCTACACAGCTAGAGATGCACAGAAATCAGGATTCATAGAACAGCAGCTGTTCGAGCAGTTCCTTCCGAAGGTAGACGATTTAATGCAATTCAATAAACAGGATTTTGCAAATTGAGCTGTATCATTCCTTTCTTTATTACCACGGTTTGAGTTTTCCATTTGAACATGTTTAACTACATTTTTTAAGTACATATTACACACTACGCGCTATACATGATAGTTTTGTTGGCAAACTTGGCGCACTTCTTCATTGCTGCTTTCTTGCGTCGCTCGGTTTCAAGCTGTTGTGGGCCATTTTCATTAAGTTCTCCGCCTCATCCGCACCGGTAGCAAGGACTAGCGTGCGAAACTCGCTTTCCTCGCGCATCACCAGTTCGGCCGGTCGGCCCGATTCGATCACCGTACCGGTCCTCATCACCAGCACTCGGTCATAGTCCATGATCGTGTTGAGCCGATGCGCGATCGTGAGCACGGTACAGTCGGCAAACTGCTCGCGGATGGTGCGCTGTATCAATCGATCCGTCTCCGGATCCACGTTCGCCGTTGCCTCGTCCAACACCAGGATACGGTTGCCGCGGAGGATGGCCCGCGCAAGGCAGAGCAATTGCCGTTGGCCAACGCTAAAGTTCTGTCCACCGGCCGCTACGTACGCCTGCAGCCCCAAACCGGCTGACGATTCGCTTGCCAACTCACGCAATTCGACCAGATCTAAGGCGCGCCACAGTGCTGCGTCCGGGTACGCCTCGAACGGGTCGAGATTGCGGCGTAGCGTGCCCGAGAACAGTACCGGATCCTGGGGAATGATCGACACGTGCGAGCGGAGTGTTTCCAGTGGCACGTTAGCTGTGTTGATGCCATCGATCAGTATGTCACCCCCGACGTGGGCCATCCGGAAGAGGGCGGCTATGAGGGACGACTTGCCGGCACCGGTTCGACCCACAATGCCCACCTTTTCCTGCGCTGCAATTGTGAACGTGAGACTCTCCAGCACCGCCACGTCGTATTCGTCGTAACGAAAAGAAACGTTGCGAAACTCGATAGCACCGCGCTGTGGCCAATCGGCTGGAACGACCGGCGACACCGGTTTCGTTGGCTCACTTCCCTCCGCAGGAAGCTCCCGGTACTCGAGCAAGCGTTCCACCGCAATCAAATGGTTAAACATTTCCGCACTCTGCCGGATGCCGAACTGCAGCTGGCTGCCAATGCTGCCGATCTGGGTAATCGCAAGACCGACCCGTGCACCGACCGCGTCCTCATCGAGCAGCAGATAGCTGAACGTGACGATCGATAGGAACAGAAAGAAGATGCTATCGAGAAAGAGTCCGAACGCGATACGTCCGGAGTGGAACATGAAGTACGCGCCCGTGTTGACGTTCTGGTGCGTGTCGAACTCGTCGATAAGCAGCTGCTGCACGCCGTACGAGCGAATCGTCGGTAGCCCTGTGAGGGTGGCCGCGATGTGCGTGAAAATTGGTGATCGGGCTGATGTAAAGCAAAAACGGAGGAGAGTTATTTCATGCGTTTGTTAAATCGTTCGATATCTGATACATTTTAGCTATTTTCACACACAAAATGGGGACGTTTTTTTTTTGTAAAACTGTTACAGCCACGGACAGCAAATTTAAAGGCTTAATTTTTTTCGTGTTATTATGATTTATGATGATTTGCTTCATTTTTATAAAAAATATTATCCTATTGCTACCATTTCGATCGGCACAACATATGCTCAACTTACTTATTCCTTCCAGCCGGCGCGTATTTTGTGATGTGCGCAGATACACTCGCCTAGCAGCGAGCAGCACGACAAAGAGCACCACAATCGGCACCATAAAGAACGGCTGCACAAACACCACCACCATCATGGCGCCGGCAAACATGAGCAGCGTTTGCGTTGCATCGAGAATCGATTTCGGCAGCTGGTCGTCCATCGCGCCCATATCCTTCGAGAACCGGTTCAGGATACGGCCCGATGGGTTCGTCTCGAAGAAGCGCATCCTGGCGGCGATGAAACCCCCGAACACGGTGTCGTGTATGGATTGGGAGGCGCGGGCGCACGCCTTGTAGAAACCGAAGGCGCGCATTATCGCCACGAAGAAGATGGTGGCCACCAGCGTGCAATGCACGATCACACACGTCTGCCGATCGAGCGCATCCGTCCAGTCGGTTGCGGTTTGGTTGCTGCGAGCGGTGCCGCCAATCGATCCACCTTCTTCTTGGGCGGTCCAAAGCGACAGCCACCAGTCGGCCACGCTCACGATCAGCTGGGTGACGGCGAACAGCAGGATTAAACCGACGAAGATCAACCAGCTGCCAGCGCTGGAGACGTACTGCAGGAACACCGAACCGGGAACCGCTCCCTGTGACGTCGATTCGAATTTATCGCGTGCCGTCGCTTCGTCATCGAGAACGCCGGAAGTGAGTGCGACGAGCGTCGCACTGTCGACGGTTACGCTGGAGCTGGTCGAGGTGTGCGATAGCGTGCGCGAGAAGGTGTGCATCGGAGCGTCTTCGGTCGTTTCGGTGGCCTCCTGGTGCTCCAGCTCGATGCCCCGTCGTTGAAGATCGTGCGGTGTTCCCTGTGCCTCCACTTTACCCTGCGCGATGGAAGCGAAATGTAGTCAGAAAAAAGAGTGTTTATCGTTTGACCGATCATTTACCTCCTTCATCACGACGACCCAGTCGGCTTGTTTGAGAAAATGAACCTGATGCGTTACCAGGATGCGAGTGGCGTCGGGATTCTGTCGCTTTATGAACCCCCTATTGCCGATGCAGAGGTCAAACAGGTGCTTTGCGACATGGGCATCGACAGCGCTGAGCGGATCGTCCAGAAGGTATACGTCCGCTTGCCTGTACACCGCCCTAGCCAAGCTGGAAAAGGAAAGGGAAGAAAATGTTAAGAATAGAAAAGAAAAACGAAATAACACGACACCACGTACCAGATACGCGCCTTCTGTCCACCGGACAACGAAACGCCACGTTCACCAATCGCAGTTAGATCACCGTCAGCTAAACTGGCCAGATCCGGTTGCAGGGCGCACACCCGCAACACCTGCCTGTACCGATGGTGATCCAGCTCGCCACCGAAGACAATGTTCTGCCGCAAACTGCCCGTAAACAGCCACGGTTCTTGACTGGCGTACGCTAAGGTACGATCACCCATCAGCAGGCCGCCACTCTCGACCGGTAGCTCACGCAGCAACACCTGCAGGATGGAACTTTTGCCCGACCCAACCGGTCCCACGATACCGATCAATCGGCCTCGCTTGAACTCTATGTCTAGATTGGACAGCGTTGGAGGCATCACATCTTGTTGCTTGTCTACCACGTCCTGCGACTCCCCGGGCATCGTCCAGCGTGCCGTTAGATGACGCATGGCAATGGCAACATCATCCGCCAGTGGTCCGTCGTGCGCATCGTCCAGCAGGCGCTTCGTTTCACCGACGTTCCCATTCTCGCTTGGTTTCTCGCTCTTCGACACCTGGCTTCCTGGCTTCGCGACTTCGTCGTACTCGAGGAAACGCTGCAGACGCCGGGTTGCCACAAGTCCCTCGCCCAGTTCGGCGATTCCACGACCGAACAGTCCCGCCATCGTGTACGACACGTTCGAAAGGTAGCTGGCGGCGACAAACACCTTCGCCGCGGTTATGTCCTCGTCCAGTGCGATAAACGCCAACATCACGCCCAAGATGGCGGCACGGGTCGTGAACAGCTGGAACGACATGTAGAGCGCCCGGAGGTAGCCGCTCTTGAGCACCTCGCGCATCTCTTTGGCGCGGGCCTGCGAGATGAGCTTCGCGAACGGGCGCTCCCAGGCGTACATTTTGATCACGGCGATGCCGGCTATGATTTCGTCCATCAGACGTATGCGTTCGTCGGTTTTCAGTGCTGTCCGCAGCCGATACCGGGACGTTAGTGTACCGGTGTATGCTAGCGATACGAAGAAAAAAATCGAATACAAATGAACGACGATATCATTAACGGCTTTACAACGTTCACTACTACAAGCAGAGATCAACAATGCATCTAGTAGCCATAGACAACGGCAGGTATATCTTGACAGTCAAGTCAATCTTGTGACAATGCGGTTGTTTTGTGTTCCACTCGCTAAGGAAATTGCTTTTGCCTCGGTTATTTGCTTACACTGAATCGGTGTAATGATGACGATGGCCACGAGTCCCAGTACGCCCGACCATCCGATTTCGTACCACAGCAACACCGACGCCAGCAGCATCACCAACGGTGAGGTCCACATGAAGCACACCAGGTAGGAGGCGATATCGAATCGGTTCACATCGTTCGACATCAGATTAACCACCTTGCCCGGGGAAGTATCGCCGAGCGCGTTCCGCGACAGCCTCAGAGACTTCCGGAACACCACACTACACACGGCGATCTTTGCCTTCACGCCCGTCAGCACCGAGATGATGCCGTACTGATTATCGCACAGCACAATGATCGCCCGTACCGCGACCATGCCGCATGCGTAGTAAATCGCCTCCCGGTGCGTCATCGTAGAACCTTCCCTGGGGTGGAGAGAGAAAACAAAAATGAACCGGCTTATTTAATCCGGTCCACTATTTCCACTACTCACCGGAAGTAGAGCAGCATCCTACCGAGGAAAATGGGTTGCAACAGACGAAGCACTACCTCGGCGAAGAGGGCGAGCACGGAAAGCGTCAACCATTCTTTCCACAGCGTACGAAAGATGGCTCGCACCAGTGAAGGACTGTGCGATGGTGTTTGTTTTTTCAGCTCAAGCTGTCTGTTCCATTCCCTTCAAAGTGTTTAAAAGTGTGTTGTTTGTGTTGATCATAAAATAACTCCATCTAACCCAGTAGCTCCCACCCATTTCCAAGTAATTGCAAATTTGCTTTAAATTTCCAGGAGCTGCTTTCTAGTATATCTTAGCGAGAACATAGCGGCTAGCGCCCTCTAGTGGAAATTGGGTGACATCTTCTGGCTTTTGGTGGAAACTGCTTAACTTTTAGCCTACCCATAGCTTACCTTTCTAAACGATCGCCCAACCGATCGGCATGATCTTCATCGAGCGGCTTGTAGAGATCACTTATTTCAAACGTGTGGCTGTAACCCTTTCGGAACATGTCAATCGTCCACCAGAAGGTCAGTGCGGAGAGAAAATTCGCACGCTGGCGCGGATTGGGACTGAGCGTGACACGTGTTGCTTCCATCGCTGTGGTCTTAATTAATGGACAAGAAATCTAATATACTTCCCGCTTGGAAAAAAGGTTCGCTCTGTTGGATGAAGGCACTTTAATTGGAATAAAAACATTCGTGCTACACAGTTTCACTCGAGGTCGCGTATCGTGCACAGCTTCGTTTGTTTGATATGAAGAAGATATGATTTATCGCATCGTGTCAAGGCGCTCAAGGGTGTGCTGAGGACTAGAAACACTTCCCTCCCGGCACGAAGATTCAACAATATTCGTGCAAACAATGGGCCGCGCGGGCTGTTGTTTGCGCTTGAAGCCTTCCGGCGCCACCAGTCCCGATCCGTTATTATTAGGGTCTAAACAGAAATACGCGACAAATAACAACCTTTTTTGCTTTCGTTAAAACGACAAGAGCAAACGTGCACCGAACCGGTTTCGGCGATGAATAAAATTGTTGCGAACCGCAACGCTAAAGAGGAGCAAGCATCACTTTCAACTGGTCTAGAAAAAAAAACGCGTGTGATTGGCTAAGCGCCACCAAAATCGCGCTCCTCTAAAAACACCTCGTTTTCAACGTCATAATATGCACGCACACATACACCCGCTCGTTCGCCAACATGTGTGTGCTGTGCTTGGGATGCAAATGCACTTGTATTTCGATGCTAAAATCAGCTGTTTTGCTTGACAACTTCTCCGGAGCCGGTCGGGGAAGAGAACGCGAAGACTGACGCAAACGTATACGCAAACAGAACGGCCTACCGGGGAACGAGACCGAACACTGATAACACACTGATTAGAGCAGCAACACGATGTAGACGGTGCGAGCGAGCATTATTCGTCCGCTGCTGGGTAGAAATCCGCGAGCACTAACCCGCGAAAGTGGTCGATTATTCAACGTATCCGAGGTTTCCGCGATCGCGGTACCGCTGTAACACACACATACATAGCCACCGTAGAAGCCGGTACGTACACGTGCTTTGTTGTGCACCATAGCAACAATTTGAAGAAGGCACGCGAACGCCAAAGGATAATTTACAAAAAGTTGTAAAAGAATTTTGTATATACAGGGAAGCAAGAAGGAACATTTCTTTCACTACAGAAAGTACTTCATATTGTTTTTTGGTGAATAAGAGCGTTTTGGTGAGGCAGTCCCGTGTAGTGGTATTTGATTTTTGAACTTGACATTGAAAAATGGTTAAACCCTTGATATCAAATTTAAATCAACGAAGGGTTAGGTCGGCTAACTCTTAGATGTTTTTTGTTAGCTTTTTAATTTTTGAAAGAAATTTGCCAAAACATGTATTTCCTCTTGTAACTTACTTAACTCTTTTGGGTTTATTTTCAGTACTTTAGGAAAAAAACGATTTGCTTTTTGAAGTATAATATTCCTTTGGTGATTCCATTTCAGCTTTATTACACAATGGCCCATTTCACTTACCCCTTGGAAGTGTGTTTTTGCGTCTAATTGTAGTATTTCGTCGCTCATAAAGTTGATTTTAAAAATATTCATCCAAGCTGTTTTGTTATGCAAATTCAAAATGATCATTGTAGAATTAAAATAATATTTCAGAAACTAATGTAGGCACTTTATTTAGTAAACCGGAGTTTACTGAAGTACCGGCGCCAATATATTCTTAACTTACGGCAAATTGGATAATGAAATTCACAATGGTCAAAACGATTGACAGCTAAAACATTGTGGGTACAGTGCGCTACACGCAAATCCGGACACACTTAATATGAGTAGAAGTCTGGGTTTTCAAACAGTTTTCACGAACACCTTACGTATGGCAATACGGGATAAAAATCGTATTCCAATTGCGTCGATAAAATTGCGATATGTCGGGAAAAAAACATTAGTTGCTCCATACAGTTGCGAATTTTGATCACTTTTTATTTTTCCTACTCTGAAACAGCACCCCTATCTAAGGGTTATGCTTCTCTGTCGCGCCAGTTCAGCGCCACCGAAGTATACCCGAAGACGCGGTTCGCCATTCACAGTATTCGTCTTCCTCTTACGGCGCGGTGAAGTCACAACATCGTGTAAGTCACGGTCTCCTCGCATCGTAAGAAGCTGCCAGGGTAGGTTCCCAGGCCCCTGGCAAGCAGCTAACGGTACAGTTGAACAAACGGTGGGATCTGGTGCGTGTTTGTTTGCCATGTGTTCCCGCCCGTACGAGGGTGAGAGAGCTGCGATTCTATGATTTCGCGATGCAGAGAATTGACACATTGCGCGGTTTTTCAAATTTTCTGCCGCTGTGTGTTGTGTTACCCGGCGTACGTGCGTGAATGTGTTTGACTGCGTGTATATTTGTTGTGTGTGTGTACACTGTGTTTGACGTCGGGGCGGTGTGCGCACGCGATTTTTGATAGTGAGAAAATCACGACCAGAAACCAGAAGCGGGCTGCTGGTTTTGTGCGTTACGAAACAATTTCAATGGGGTCGCTTTCCGTTCCGATACTAGTTCCGGTAAGCTACAAGTGTTTGAAGTGTGCGAAGCACAGCAAAAACGCTGTCCACAGACACCAACTTTGCTGCTGATTTTTTGCATGGCACTGTCGATGTGTTCGTGTGTGTACGAAGTGCTTGTGGGGCCGGAATTTTTGACAGTAACCACCACTGTTTGTTTACGTTCGTTCTACAGCCGGCTGAGATTGGCGATGATGGGAAAGGAAACACCGATTACACCGTGTGTGCGTATGTGTGAAGCGTTTATGTGCGGATTTTTTTTCGCTCCACTCGTCTCGTGTATTGTAAATTCTTCTGCTAGTGTGATGGATGGCGAGGTGACTTTCAATCGTTCGTTGTTGGACGAGGTGAGGATTGCTGTGTGTCGCTATTTTTAAACCTGTCAAACTTGGAAACCAAACCACAGTCAGTGAAGTGAAGTGCATGATGGTTCCGAGTGGTTATCGAGAAACGAACACGACCGAACAAGAAAGGACAAGTAGGGATCATTCCGCTTTTGAGAGAGTTCTTTGGAAAGAGAGTTTTTTGGAAGTTACGATCCCTTGCACCTTCCAACCCAACGGCCTTATCGGTAACAAATTTGTTGCAGATCGCTTTAAAGTGTGGGTAAAATGATGACGACTGCCTTTAGACTGACGACTGTTCGTGGCTTATCTGAGTTATTACTTAGCCCACTTCACGACTTTTATGACTACGGGGGATGCTGTGAAGAGGAGTAAAATTTCACTTGCTTATCACGTCACGCTCGGTGTTAAGTTTCCCGCACGATTCATTGCATCCAGCGTGTGTGGAAAAGGGGAAAAACATAAAACGGGCTGCATCACTTGTGCACAGCGCTGCGTACGAGAGTGATAAGGCAAGATCCGGCCGAGCAAACTGATGAACCCGTGGTCCGCCGGATGCGACCGGATAAATTACAACCCACCGATGGCAACCCATCCCAGCCTGGTACCTGCACCGTCATGCTGTTTAATCGACGGAGCGTCCGACCTCGAACAATCCAATATTTGCGTTTAGTGTTGTGTTGCACCGTGTGCAACTTACTAGCGGAATCGGAGTAACTTTATGTTGAAACAATGATAGTAGGTGCACGACAAAGATAGCCGTGTCCAGTATGGAGCACACGTTTCCGCACGTCGTCCAGCAACTTGAAGGGTGTAGCGTGTAGGGAAAAGGGTGTAGGTGTGTTTTTGTTTGTTAGTTGTTTTATGTTGCTAAGTTTGTCGTCGGTTCTTATCAGCGTGTAATATAGGAGACACAGGAATCAATACACACGAGACCTGCTCAAGGACACAAGTTCCGATTGCCGTGGTGGCCGTCCTCGAGCAATCAAATAAGTAGATCGATCTATTTCTCGCCTGCACATTATCTTACACACATCACAACCGCTAGTCTCCCAGCGTCATTCAATTTGGAAACCCACAACTACTCTTCCAATCGTGTGCAAGTTTTTGCGATGTTGGTTTTTATCTTTAAATATTTTCACAAACTCGTCGAT
>JXXB01036096.1:0-20096 GCA_000956275.1 Anopheles koliensis | reverse complement strand
CACAAAGTCCGAGTTCTGCTCGATCCAGTCGCGGAAGAAGGAAACACGCACCCACACGGACGGAGCACCGGAGGCACAGCCCTGAGCCGACACGAACGAAGCGATACCGACCTCGAGGCTGCCATTGTCCTGCACGGTCAGCGGACCGCCCGAGTCGCCATTGCACGGCGAACGGCCACCGGAAGCATCCAGACAGATGTTCTGAGCCTGCACCAGCGCCGTGCTCCAGAAGCTGTTGCACTGAGCGTTCGACAGGACGGGGTTGCGCGTGAACATCACCACGTTCGAGGTGGCCGGGTTCGCATCCGACGTACGTCCGAAGCCGGAAGCCGTACCCTCCATGCCGGCGTACGTGCGACTGTCCGAGCGTGCCGGCAGCTGAACCGGTTGAACGCGGGCATTGAAGACGGCCGGCGTGCTCAGGCGCACCGTCGCGATGTCGTTGCGGATCGTGGACGAATCGTATCCCGGGTGCACGGAAATGCCCGCCTGCGTGAAGCTGATGCGCTGCTGCGTCGGCTCGTTCGCGTTCGTACGATCGTGCGCACCGAGGATCGCGGTACCACCGATCGCAACGCCAGTTGCACCGACCACACAGTGAGCCGCCGTCAGGATGTAGTTGTTCGTGATGACGGTACCGCCGCACAGGCCGGTTCCGGTGCCGAAGTTACTGAGCAGCGCAATCTGGTACGGGAACTGACCGGGCAGGGCCTCCACACCGTTCACGATGCGCCGGTTCGGCTGGACCGTGCGATAGATTTGCCATTCCGCCGGCAACCGCTGCCAGTAGTGATCGAACTCATCGATCGGCTTCACCTGCGACCAGTCGATATCGACCTGACTGGCGCTGGTCAACGCGCAACACAACGCCACCAGACCGACGAACACAAACGCTCCGGCAATCTTCATGTTTTGGTGTTGCTTCCAGCTGTGCGTGGGACTAACTGATACCGGGGCTGGTGGCACGATTCGATTTTTATACATGCCTCTTATCGTCCTTCCTGCTAATCACATCGCCGATAAAGACCCTTCGGTTCGCGGGTTTCCCGTGCCGCAGCGATGCTGTAAATCAAACGAATCATCGTTCCGGCCCCCAGGAGCTACAGTGAAAGGTTTTTCCAAATGCTATAACCCCTCACCGATAAAGTGACGATGCGTTTTCGACTGTCTGGAGCGCCGCGAGCTGTCAGTGTACTTATCATAGTGTTGCCGAGCAACCTAAGTGAAGGGTAAACAAACGTTAGTATTACAGCGTTTCGAATCATGTAAGCGAACACTTCAATCAGTGGAGGGATTGTATGCAATCATATAAGGGAATCGTGCAAGCTTAATGGAGAACTTTGTAATCATGTAGCAATCGGCAAACTGTGGATCTTACTAACGGAGTACTATCCGTTAACGATTGTAAACTACATCCTTCAGTGACCACATCCGCTTTCTCTCACTTCAAATCCCCATGGAACTAAAATTCTTATCCACAACAAAATTAAATACATAGAGTAATATTCAGTGACTGTTACAAATATTTGTACTTGCTTCGGCCAGGATCTTCAATTTGGAATATGCAAACTACACTAAGCAAAAATGAGCTACTAATCAAAAGTTGCTCCACGTCCAGCTCTCCGACCACTGGGACTCTACTGTACTGAGCAAAAAGCGCCTGCTAAGTATGCTTCTCCGTATGTTTAGGCTTGTGCCGACACTGCTGGACTGATAACAGTTTGGTGGGGATTTGAAATCGGCACAGGAAACCGTTCGTTTAGTTGCTCGGAACCAAATTCATGATTATTTTAAATTATATTTCGATTAATTTCTACCCAATTTTTTGTTGATATTAGCAATTTTGCTATGTATAATTCCATGGAAATCTGAAGAAAGATTTAATCATTGTAGTCGCTATGAGTGCTTTTATGATGTATCGTATATCTGGAAGATAGATACATAATGAAGATCATCATTTTATTTAAAAAACTAATTCGCTTTTTATTTTACTTTTTTTCTAGAAAAACAATTGCTCACCACCCTTTGCGAATGTTATCATTACTGATAAGATTGCGATCCCACCAAAAGCAGGTCCATAAATCACCTCATAAATTACCAATCTGGGATATCGGTTTCCTTTAGACCAACACAGTGTACACAGAAACACAAAATCCACTCCTTCCGGTAGATACGAATCGATTAGCAGGGGGGAGCATAAAGGTTTTATACAGCATAAACTGACATCTTCTGCAATGGCGGATTGGGGTAGGTTCTCATGAACTCACAATCTGGTGATTAAAGGTGTTATCTGGATGTGCAAAGGCGGGATAGTTGTTTGTGCATTTGCTTGCCCATAAATTCGGGTTTCGGTTTGGTTAGCTTAATCTATTACATAACGACTTCTCACACTAACCTCAACGCTTAATATGTCAAAGTTCCTCAAAACATCCTGAAGAAGTTCGAAGTCCAAAAGAGAAAATCTAATCTTGTCAAGCTCGACTGCCATTGAGCGCTAGTGAGAACTCAAAATCGAGTAATTAAAGATTTTATCTAATCTAGTGATTAATTTCGTAGTTCTCATGAACTCACGATAGAGCTGTTAAAGATTTTTTTCGGTATGTGCAAAGGTGGGCGAGTTGTTTGTGGGATTGTATTTCACTCGAATTAGTCCCTAGTTTTGTGGGTTCATCTACTACATCAAGTTCCTGAAGTTCAAGACGCATGATTCTTAATATGTCGAATAATATCGGATATTGTAGCTCTTAGAAGGCTATGATTCCCGATTCTTTATAAATTTAAAAAATGTACAACAGTTTATCTTGTATAATATTTATTTTATTTTCAACCAGATCGGTCTTCGGTTTCTTTTTTAGAAGCTTCTCTCAAACATATGACTCTTGAAAACTGTTCTGTAGTCTGATAAAGACAGCTTAGACGCCTCCAACATTACAGCAGAGGAATATTTTCCTATCTCAAACATAGTGAAACATCGAACACATTATCACATCAGGGTGAATTTTATTTCGATCTCTCATTGCCGTCAAGATTCTCAAGCCCGGAACACATAGTCGGAGTTCTGGCGGATCCAGTCGCGGAAGTAGGAGACGCGCACCCAAACGGACGGCGCACCGGAAGTGCAGCCCGTCGCGGACACGAACGAGGCGATACCGACCTGGAGGCTACGTCCCGCGTCCTGCACCGTCAGCGGACCACCCGAGTCACCGTGGCAAGCCGATCGTCCACCGGTCGGATCGAGGCACACGTTCTGCGCCTGCACCGCGGACGTGCTCCAGTACTGGTTGCACTGGGCGTTCGTCATGACGGGATTGCGCACAAACATCAGCACGGTCGAAGGTGTCCCATTGTCCACGGTACGTCCGAAGCCGGACGCGGTACCTTCGACGCCACCGAACTGGCGCGTGTCGGAGAGGGCGGGCAGATCGATCGGTTTCACGTACGCGGTGAAGACGGCCGGCGTGTCCAGACGGACCGTGGCGATGTCGTTGCGGATGCCCGACAAGCTGTACTGCGGATGCACGCTAATGCCGGCGTTGCCGAACGTCTTGCGCTGCTGCGTCGACTGGACGACGTTGCGATCGGTCGCTCCGAGGATGGCGATGCCACCCACCACCTTCTGGCTGAAGTCATCCGTGACGCAGTGGGCCGCCGTCAGGATGTAGTTGACCGTCAGGATGGAGCCACCGCACAGGCTGTAGTAACCATCGCCGGCTTCGCTGTACAGCACGGCCTGGTACGGGAACTGGCCCTTCGCAGCGAGCTGCCCGTTCGTGATGCGACCCTGCGGTACCTCCACCGAGCGCAGCCACTGGAACTCGGCCGGCAGACGGCGCCAGTAGCGATCGAACTGATCGATCGACTTCACGCGCGTCACGTCGATGTCGATCGACTTCGCACCGGCAACGGCGCACAGGGCCAACAGGCCGATGGCGGCAAACGAGACGGCGAACTTCATGGTCCTTCTTCTGCTCCTGAACTGCTTTGCTTCCTCACGTACAACGGGCAACTGATGTCCAGGTCAACGTTTCGGGAGCTATTTATTTCGGGAGCTCCATCTAAACCCAAACGAAACGGCGATAATCGGGATTAACTTGCACGATAACGGCCATAAAGAAGGGACCCCTCCAAACAAACAAACAAACGATCTGTTTTCCATCGTTGTTTTCTGCCCTAATTGATTAATCAGGAGGCGCTAGTTTTGGGAAGGAGTAGATAGTCGGCCAAGCAACCGGTCTCGCTCACATTCGGATCTCCTGTTGTGACCCGGAAGGGATGCCCTAGCAACACGCCTGTTCTGGGTCAGCGTCCCGGCCTGTGATCGGGCCCCGTTATCGTCTGTTTTGGTCCTCAGTACACATTATACTCCGATTATCTTTCGCCGAATCGGGCGAAAATCGGGACCAAATGTCTGGTCCTTATCTGGTGGAGCAGTTCAATCCGGTTCAATGTAGCTCGAGGGTCGCGAAGTGTAAAAACATTGATATCAGAAGCTCATCTGGGGGTTGGTATCAGGAGCTAAAATCGTTGGACACTTTATTCCTCTTGATGTCATCAGGTTTTTTTCGACAGGGAAGGATGTGTAAAAGATATTAAAGGGGTAAAAGATATTTAGATATTCATGTATAGACATTGTGTCCTATCTCCTATGACTCAAAGTTCCTGTGCGGACATGTTGTTAACTTGTCTGGAGGTATAAAAATAGCACTAATTCGTATGGAATTGAATTTATTATACTTGTTAGTGTAAATATTTATAATTTTTCAGAGCCTACGTCGATTGGTTTTCAGGATCTTAGAACGTGTAGCTCTCTCTAGAATTAGTTGAACTATTAGTATGAGAATTAGAATCCAACGTATTTGAAGGACAGCAAAGTATAGTGCAGAGTCTAACACAAAACCATCCAGTGTTCTATTTCCCTTTTGAGTACAAAATGGAGAGATACTCCTGAAATCTAAACCGAACTTTCAGGCTCCGCTACGGTCTGCAACTCCAGGATCCCTGCTTTTATTGAACAATCCATGGCACTTCCTCGTGACATATTGGCGAGCATAAAAACACACCAACGCCTCTGAGTCACCCCCTAACCGGTGGCTGCTATCAGCCACGGTCAGATCGGTGCGTGATACCGATCGCTCGATACCCGCATGCCCGACGAACATGGCCGCCAAACATCTAACCCAAATTGCGTTTTCGTTGCGTGTTGCGAGCGCAGCGAAACTTCCGCAGGAAAGTCCCAAAAATAACAGCCGCAGCGATGAAAATGGCGCAGACCTTGGGCGACGAATGACCCGTACCCGTAAAGTTAACCCTTACGCGTCGTCCCGAACGTGCGTCGTGATTGACAACTTCCGAGATCGTCCGGGCGCGCGCGCGCAGGTGCGAAACAATCTTATCGGCGCTCGGATCGGAACCAGAACGTCAACCGGGGTGATGCTCCAGTACCAGAGGAAGAAAAAAGATAACACTCCCCGGGGCCGTACGGTGCCATCTCGATAAAACTCTTCCACAGACACACACACGCACAGACGGCAATATCAGCTCGGTTGTTGCTTTCCATCGTTTGCCCGGGACAACCATTTGGGGTCCATTCAAGTGCAGGATGTTCTCTTTGTCGGTCGCGTCGGCATGCGTCCGAGTAGTGCAGTGTCTGGTAGTGTCTTTGTTAGTGCTGTGTGTCTGCACCAGTTCCCCCGTTCAGACGCGTTCGAGATCGAGACCGCCGGCGGCGATTGGCATGTTTTGGACGACGATACGGAACGCGTCCGTATCGACGTCAGCATCGGCCGCGATTTTGTCCGCGGCCTCCACCACCGTCTACCGCCCAACGCTGGTCGTCGATCGGGCCACGCTAAGCAAGGTGGCCGGCGGTTCGATCGCGAAGAATGAACAATTTCCCCATCTGGTGGCCATACTGCTCGCTTTCGCCGACGGTTCCGAGACCCTGTGCGGTGGGTCGATACTGGCCGATCGCTTCATCCTGACGGCGGCGCACTGTCTGTACGGCATGAAGGAGGCCACGATCGTGCCGGGCCAAACGGGCATACAGATCCCGTTCGCGGATGAAACGGTGATGATCAAGGTGACGCCCGCCGACACGATCCTCCATCCGGGGTACGATGCCGTGGATATTCTGAACGACATTGCGCTGATCCGCTTGCCGACGCCATTGCACTTTTCGTCACGGGTTCAACCGATTCGACTGCCCGGCTGGACCAACGCGTACACCGATCTGACCGGGTACAGCTCGACGGTGTCCGGTTGGGGTGCCGAAGCGGACGACAGCTATGCCGAGCTGGAAGACGAGATGCGCCTCGAGCTACGCTACACCACCAACACGATCATCTCGAATGACGTATGCCACCGGGTGTACGGATCGATCATTCGCTCGCAGCAGATTTGTGTGGCCGGTGAAGGTGGTCGCAACCCGTGTCAGGGCGATTCCGGTGGACCGCTGACGGTTGTGTTCGACGGCCAGCGGCTGACGCAGGTCGGCATCGTTTCGTACGGTTCGATGATGGGCTGCCAGAACGGGGTTCCCGGGGTATATACGCGAGTGTCCTCGTACGTTGAATGGATCGTGTACCATACGGGAATCGTCACGTAATTGTGCCACGGGGGAAGGTTAGAGACGTTCACCCTTCGCCTGCCGGTCTGTCCGATATCTTCGCGCGGATATCAGACTGTACACGGAGCGCCCCAGTTGTACAAATAAATACGATATGCTGTAATAAAGTGCCGGAAACTGCAATCCAGAACTCGTTTCATTCGCATCTAAATTGTCCGGCCGAAGCGGGTTATACATTAGTGAAAATAAAAGCAAAGAACTGGTTTCAATAAATGTATTTCTTACTAAACTATACGAATATGGTGTAGAAACCTTTTCGCTTGCCTTGTCTCTTTCCATTTTGTTGGTAAATCTAGATTCAATTTAACGATTTTTGTTGATTTATGAAACGTCTTACAAAACGTCACGGGTAACGTCATGTAACGCTGCAGACGTATGACGATGCCGGTGGCGTTACGCTCAGCTGTCAAAGTTTGAACAAACCCAAATAAACAACCGCCGCAACCGAACATTCCATTTAACGTAAATTTTATTTATTGTCTTTCGTGCAGATAATGGATAAAGGTATATTAAACTGTAATAAATTCCAACTTACTTGCTAAGTTAATACTTTTCCATCACCCGTAGATGCTTCACGGCTCGTGACAGTGAGCAAAACGTTGAAGGAAGTTCGCGCATTGAGTAAGTGCTTTGATGAGGTGCTTGACTGCATACAAAGCTTCTAACGCATTTTACTTCACCGTGCCTTCTTCCTGCAGATGCTCGCAACGATAAACTGTTGAAAGATTTTGGTATCGATCCGCTCACGCTGGCCGATCAGGCGCAAGAACTGCTGGAGCAATACGCCCTGATACGTCATTGTACCGGGCTTAGCACGGAACGACCGGAGATGTCGTGCCTGAAGGAACTGCTATTCCAGCGCGAATCGAAACGACTTGAAGGTAAGCTGCAGGCGATCACACTACGTTCCGATATCGATTCGCTGCGGTTACGGTGTGCCAGCGACGCAAAGGAAGTGGCACGACTCGAATCCTTCCTAACCGAGGCAACGGAGCAGGCAACGCCAACCGAAGCCTTCGAGAAGGAAAAAGCAATCCTGGAGAAGAACCATGAGGTCGTGAAGCATAAGCTCGTAAGTCCGACGATACGATTGCATGCGGGGGCAAATAGCACAATTAAAAAATAACCAACTCTTTTCCAACTCAGGAGACGCTTCCGAACATTCCGTGCGACATCAACTTGGACGAGCTAATTGAGAATGTCAGGCAGATCGAGGAGGAGGACGCCAGGGGAATGGGTGATAAATGAAAAAAAAAAACAAACGAAGTACAAAATATCGGGTATTCACCGATGTCATGCTGTAGTGGGTAGGATTGTTGTGTAATTACCAAAGTAAACATTAAATTTCCATTTCTCTGTCATGATCCGTTGAACCGGCGGGGACTTTTTTCTGGGATGTTTTTTGCATTTTTCTGTGCGCATGACTCAGACTGATTGCCGAACATAGTGAGCCGGATTTGTTTGTAAACCACCGTATGTTGTTCCCACTCTTGTAAAGGATAGGACAGTTTTTTCAGAGCGGCTTTTGTGCCGCGAGACGATCGTAGGCAACAACAATAATAAGAGGAAAGATGAACGGTTATAAAGGTGTGGAAGATGAAGTTGTATTTTAGGTATGGAATGTTTGGATTGTAAATAAAACCAATCCGTTCTAATAGCGGGTGCTTCTTTTGTAATTTTAAACAATGTATCTCGTGATGCATGTTCAAGATGTGACTCGTAGAAAATACAAAAGAGAGAGGGTAATGAGAAGTTAAAACCATGCGGAACAATAAACAGATCAATCACACTATTAAAATAGTATCTTGTTTAGGGATTAAACGTTAAATAGAAAGCAAACATTATTCTCATGTAAAACGCAAGTTCGCGTAGATACAAATACAAACTTATGGAAGGGACACACACCTAGTTTTTCCCCTTTTTTGTTCTTTACTGTCCTTTATCTTATCAGCAATGAATAAGGAAACAGAATGATGAGACAATTCAATACCAAACGCTGTACATAAATTGAGGTAGTTACCCAATATAATCAAGCTGGATGATAACACACCACAACAGAGAGAAAACGCTTGACTCATTGTTTGATTTGCGGGTTGGTTGCACGTGACTATGTCTATTCTATATCTCTTTTGGACTCTTCTACCGTCGCTTATTAAGCTACCGCTCGAATCTCTTGACATTATCGGTTTCAATCATTCGCAACGATAATACCGAGACGATGGTGCAACATTGTATTGACGATGCATCGGATCGTGGGTCCATTTACACGGTGAGGAGGCTTGCGGCAGTCTTCTTCTTAAGTCCAAACTTTTTCGATTTGATCGTTTTCGGCAACACTTTGGGTGATTCTGCAAAAAAAGCGGTTAAATTGAATATCATTTCAACCGACTCCGTGGCGTGTGGAGCTTATGTGAATACGAACGCGTGCGTATTGGTTAGAAAAGAGTTGTACATGCATGCGGCGCACTAGTAGCGCGAGATGGAGCGGTAGAAGGTTAGCGAGGGAGCAAGCATGCTTAGCGCGGTTAGTGAGGAGGCGATGGTTGAGGCCGCACCGTCCGGTTCGGCATCGGTTTCATAGTTACCACGGAACATGTAGCACTGTTCGAAGCTCGAACGCTTCAGCCCGGTAAAGGTTGGCTGGTAGTTGTAGATGACGTGCTTCTCCAGTACAGCTTCGCTCGGGAACTGATGTTCGCTCTTGCGCGCCTCCTGCAGGAAGAAATTGGCGAAGTACTGTGCCGCCCGGATCGCATTGCCCGTGTGCGAGATATTCCTGTTCTGGATCCACTCGTAGATGTTCTTCTCCGGGTGGAACTGGATGCCGTAGAATGGGTAACTGGAGACAAAAAAAATGGTGGTAAAATGGCTGTTAACTCGCGCGCATTCCCACCACTCACGTCTTGTGCTCGATCGTGGAAATAAACTCCATCCCGTTCCAGTCGCGGTCGACCGACATTACACGCCAGTCCTCGTCCAGCCCCAGAACCGTCAGATTCGCTTCCGTCACGCAGAACTGGTGGAAGTTGGCCGTCACCGGTTCGTTGCTGAGAATGTCGATCACGTCGTTCGGTGCACCGGCGAACAGGCGACTTTTGCGGAAGTCGTCCTTGAAGTTGAGCGGCAGCGCCTGGCTGCTGGAGCTGCAGTGTGCCCGGTGCTCGGTACCGTTCGCAGCCAGGTACGTGAGCAGCTCGAAACCCAAACAGGTGCCCCAGACCGGGAAGTAGTCGCCGTTCTCGTTGTACCGTACCGCGATGTCGTAGATATGGCGGCCGGCATCCGCGTAACCGTTGCTCTGGTTGAACCAGGTCGCACCACCCGGCAGCAAAACCCCGTTCAAGTTGGCCATGATGTTGTCGTAGTAGTCGGCGGGCTGGTTGATCCTGAGGAGCGGAGCAAATCTTTCGTAATCAAAGTTGCCATATTGTTAGGAGAAGAAGTAGGATAGGATAAAACACTAGAAGAAACCGCTCTAATCTTCTAACTTAATATTTGAAACTCCTTGCTCTGCAACTTTCACTACTCACCAGATCGGAACTACGCGTGCACCAGCGCCCTCGACGAACTTCACGTACGAAGCCGCAATGTAGCTGTCGTATCCTTCGTCGCCATAGTTCTGCGTCATCAGGTAGGACAGCTCCTGCGACAGGATACCGATGACCGGCTGCTCGTTGACGGTCGCGACGTACGGTACGGCACGTTCCTGGCTGTCGATCACATGTTTCGCCTCGCCCTCGTGAAGGAAACTAACCAACGCCACCAGCACCACCAACATCACGAACTCTTGAGCCTTCATTCTGCTCACAACACTTCAACTGCACCACAATTCAACTCAACCGTCTAGGACGTCTGTCTGCTCGCCGTCTCGGTCCGGTTGCTAATGCCGCTGGTGCCACACGAACCGCGTCACCTAATACGAGCCCAACTTTGCGGGTGTCCACCAGTGAGATGACAAACACGGAGCTGCTGCGCGCTATCTACTCACTGAATAATTAATGTCCCCTCCACCGCGGGACAAACTGTGTCGACTGCGCTCTTCTCGATTCGACGCGACTCGTTGCGTTCGACGAGAGTTGATTGCGCTTATCTCGTCACACAAATCATTCCGGTAGCAGCGACAAAGCTATCGGCATACGAGCAGGAGGCGGAACAAGCAAAACAAATCACAATAGTGCAAGCAGCGCGCAGATCTTTACGAGCTTCCGCTCCGGTCGGTGAGTAAGAGAGTCGAAAGTCAAATTTAAATTCTCTCTCCTCCGGTTTTACAGCGAGAAGAAGTGGTTATGAGCTTGTCCCCACGCACGCCACGAGATGAAATGACGCCGCCGATGACGTTCGGGAAGGCTACACGGGATCCGCACTTTTTCTGGCTGTATTTGTGACTAGTAATGCCCAAACGGCGCACATTTTGTTAACCCCACTTCCGTGGCTGGATTGAATAAAAAGATGCATGAAACAAATGCAGCAAGAATGGGAGGAGTGTTGTGCGGTGTTGATTACATTCTATTGTTTCATCGTCTATTAAATACGATGATGAACATTTTCTGTGCGCAAGGTTGACAAGAATGAAAGCGTATTTTTTATGGAGTACATTCCTGGCAGTCACTTACCTTCCATGACTGAGGAAATACCTCTGCTGCTTGTAAGTTTTGACCAACGTATTTCCCTGTGTTCGATGTGAGGATTGAATGGGAGATTTCTGCGTTGCGTTTTAGATCAGTTTGGTTTCATCAACGGTTATTTCGAACCGGTTGGAGCGGTTCCTGCGATCGTAAAACCACTAAAAATTACGAAGTTATTGCTGAACGAGGTGTATCGTAGTGAAATAGCGAGATTGATTGTAAAATAATAAGAGTATATGGAACAATTGGTAGGTATAACTAACGTGTTTTAACGACAGATGTCTCCACGTGTTTGCCATGAATAAGATTCGTCGCTTTTCCCTCTTTCGGGCTGATATAGTCATTTTAAAATATGTGAACATTCCGCTATAATGATTTCATACAACATTACCAATTCATAATGGTTGGAACATTGATCTGATTCCTCCGGATACACAGCATCACCTGCAAAGCATGAAAGGATTCCCCATAATCGTACTGTATTCGTTTTTTCCACCATTACATCGTGACACGTTTGTCACGTTTCTGGTTTGCCAACATCTTCATTCAATTTGCTATGTCATCATATCGAGCTATGTTCTTGCAATATGAAACCACTTGTACCACGCTTCATTTTTCATATATATATTTTTTCAATATTCGTATATTCTTTATCATCACCAGTTCTCTCGGTCTGTGTGTCTCTCTCCCCCGTGTCACACGCAAGTCTGGTGCGGGGAGGACACGCACGTACACACTTGCACGCACGCTGCACGAACCCCACTTGTTGTGTGAAGCAGCCAAAATTCGTCAAAGCCGCGCGCACAGGTTTTTTTTTCTACAGGTTTTTGCTTTGTTCGGAGAATGACGTGTGCGAGAATATAACGCACCGCGAGGGGGTGTGTGGGAGGGGGAGGAGGTAAAGGATCTTGTTTTTTTTTACTGTACTAACTTCCTTCCTTCTTCATCGAATGATTGCGGACAACACTCTCCATACGATGTGATTGCGCTGTTCTAGCTGCACATATTCCTTAGACAGCATTTTTCTTTTTTGTTGCACTTTCTCACTGCATTCATTCTGCTTCCGCCGCACCTGTCTCTGTCTCTCTCTCTCTTCCCTTGGTTCTCATCGATTGACATCATCGTATCATTTACCGCTACTCAAATCTGTTTCTTACAGTTTTACACAATACTACAATTAATTTGTTTTTGCTCAAATTGTTTCCTTGTTGAGCGCCCCTTGTTGGGCGATTCTCTGTATGCATGTATGAACGAATTTGCGCTCATACCATTACATACTCTCGTGTCTGGAGGAGGGAGGGGGAGGTGTTCTTCTAATGCATAAACTTTGTTTCACCTCACACGGTATGTGTTAATGTGTGTTCTGCTTTCGCTTCTCTTAAATATACATATGTACTTTCCTCACTCCCAGAATCGGATCGGAAACCCCGGACACCGGGGAACAGCACCACCGGCTTCTATACACGATGATGATACATGGGTGTTTTGTAGTTGATTTTCTTAGGTAAATTTTGTTTACTTGTTAGAACGAACGAACGAACGACGACGACGATTTGTGTGATTTGTTTTAATCTTTCTGCTACTTGCTTTGTTCCTGTGTTTCCATTACATCGTCGCCCGGCTGGCTGCCACACCTTCCGTCGTACAAATCCATCGTATTTCGCTAGTATAAATATACATTTGCTGCTTGCTCCTTTCACACACACATACACACACATACCCAACACAACACACAAACAATCTAAATGATTTACCGTTGCTTGCCGATGGGAGAGTGCGTTGTGGTTTGCGATTCTCCCCACGAAAAGGACGCAATCAAAACCGGCTTGATTAGTATAAACTAAAGTTATTCTTTACAAACAGAGTTAGTGCATCTGAGGGTAGGAGGAGTTGTGCTGTAATTTATCTATTTCATTCCACCGTCGGAACAGGGTATGCGTAATGTAACGTATACACACTTAAATTAAGGAGAGCATTTTGTCACTGAAAGTTCAATTTGAGTAGGGGATTTACACGCTTAGTTGGAGCGAAATATGTAGGGAATCATTGGGGAGGGAGTTTATCCTTCAGAACGAACAGCTCTTTCCTTCTAATTATCCAGTGCACACACGCACAGCATTCTAGATTATCCGGGCACACCTACATACACACCAGTCTTCACAAACGCGCCGCCTATTCCGATTTAAACAACGCAGTCAGTCTACTCTACGTGTCTGTTTCACTATCACGCCCTTTACGTACACGCACACATGCACACATTCTCACACATACACCGATCGTGTGATCGTTCGACAGCAAGCTTTACGTGCGCGACGGCGCCGATGCTTTGTTTTGTGGGAGTTTCATAAATATAGACACTTAGAAATGGTTTTTTTTTTTGTTTTCCAAAAATTTTCACATTTTACATGCATACACCATGCGCTTGTTTACGCGTATGTATAGAGACTTTCCTTTTTCTCATCCTCCTTGTCGATACTAAACATCAACTAGTGAGATGGAGGAAGGATGTTCCTTATGTGCATCATCTCGTCTCGGCACCTCGGCTCTGCACAACAATTGTTTGCTCATCTATGCGCAGTCACCATGAAAAAGGATGTTTTGATTAAATGCGTGCGGGGCATGGGCGCGCCTTCGTCCTCCCTTATGCGCACACCCCGTTGGCTTTGCACCATTGCTTCAAACTACCCGTGCAAATAACATCCGAATGTACACGATCTAAAACCGAAAGGAATGGAGGAGCATTCACATGGCTCTGCTAATCGTGATCCATCCTCACGCTCTTGTGCTTGTGCATGTGGCCACAGTGTGAGCATACACGCCCCTTTTGCCTTATGGTGTATAATTTATCCTTTCCCATGTTCACCACCCCGTGTGCTCCTGGCCCGTGTCTGTCGCCGTTTTTGTTTCATAAATATAAAATATATAATATATACCGTTTTCTACTTACATGCTAATATTGTTTGTTGTGTGCTTGTGTGTCATCGCATAATTCAGTTTTGTTGTTTCGTCTTCTCTTCTTTATACAAGTTGCGAGTTTTTTTTCGCATTTCTTCGCGTCTCTTTCTCTCTCACATGCTTCCTCTGTAGACATGTTTCTCATCATCTTTAACCAGGTATCTGTACCTTTTCATCCGTTGACTTTCTGTGTCAACCATCATAACACACTTGGACGACAGTGCAAGTGAGTTGTCATTGTTTTATAGTAAAATGAAACGACGTGTGCGTACGCAAAAAAAGTAAATAAATCGCATAGCTTGACGAATGATCTCATTTCAGCATTCGGATTTTCGACCCCATCCTTTCACGCATACTCGCACGTATTTTAGTTTAATGGCAGACAAAACGCTCTCGGAACAAGTTTTATGACATTTTTTGTTCATACGATACACAAACATACGCTCTTACAGTCATGAAACTAAAAAAAACTAAACTAACTGCGAAAATATATTCCGCCATGTGTGTATGTGTTTATGTGCCCGTGTGCATATCGTCTAACAGAGGTGGAACAAATGAAAATTAGTGATACATATGCACACGTACGCTCGCTCTCTAACTCAGAGCTTAAGTCACTACTAAAAAGTTTATCGGATAAAACTGAGCTTAAAGTAGCGCGCGCGAAGGCGCGTCGAACCTAAACAGTATTGGTTTAAATATGTACACACATCGTCAAACAAAGCGGGGATCGAGGTGCTATTTAACCCCGTGCCACTCTTGGAAAACGAGCTAGTTAACCGACCGAAGTCCGAATAGTTTGTAATAAATCTAAGCGAAAAGAGAGAGAGAAAAAATACTAAACTAAGTCTACTAAACCGACATTCGCTTACGCGTGTATTCTCAACGGTCATGAGAGTACATATTGTTATATCACTATATAGATAGATATCTGTATGCAGCAGCTTCCACGCTTCATTCTAATGTTGCCTGCTTGAACGTGTTCTTCTTATTTGTGTGTCGGTGTGTGGGTTTTGTAACTTTTTGGTCAAATTCGGAAGAAACACAGGAAGGGGGAGGCGCGTGTGCAGTAGTATTAGTAGGTAGTAGTGTTTGTATAGCATTTAAATTGCTATAAAAAGGTACCAGGTGAGATACATAATCTCGTCCAAGTCGATTCCGCGCCGAAACATAACATAACACCGGCGGCTTCTAATGCTTGCCACCCCGAGCAGCCTCCTCTAGTGCTCGCACTTTCATCTCTCGTTCGTGTTGCCTACGGTAGAGAGAGAAAAATGTATTTATTAGATACTTTAAAAAAAAACCCTTAAGTTTGTGCTCCACCGCACAACATACCTCAGGTACTGCTCGTGCAGCGAATGCGCCCGGTCTAATGCACTTTGTCGTTGAAATTCAGCGGCCTGATGGTGTGGAAGAAACTGCTTTAATTACGTCGGAACTTCAAACGGCGGTTCCACTGAGGTCGAACCGAAAACGGATGGAAAGACGGGATGGGTCGCAAAGCCCCGTCCATCGTCTGACACTTACCTGCAGTGGATCATAGGACATACGCAAAAGCACCTCCGAATGAGGATCCCTCGGCATTAAAACATTCGGCCGTGGATAGGGAGGAACGTTGGCTAAAGAGTGAGAAACGGAAAAAACAAGAAGAAACATTGAAGTGTGCTTTGAACTGAGAGTAAACCACAGTGCAGCAAGTCATTATGAGTGGAAACAATGTGCAAAATGATAGTATATGTCACGTCACAGTGTTGGAGAGAAGAGCGGCGAAGAATTCGATGCTGGTGTACGCTTAAATGCATGAATAATGCGTCGCTTATGGTTGCACTCTGTTTTGCAGATGATATACTTTCCTGCTGAACAATAGCTTCATTAAAACACTCTCATAATGCTACATCGTTTAGTTGGTTCTCCTCATCATGTAGCCTATTTTCACGATAAAATAGTGAAGTTTTATGTGTGTGATTTGCATACCTTACCGAACCGAACAACGAATCTTCTGCGTGCTTGTGTACATATTTGGAACATTGTTTCAATAGATACTTCCTAGCAAAACTCAATACGGTACGCGCGATTTATATCCCATGTAGACAACTACCCATAATAGATCAATGTGAAGCGAGAAGAGCGAAAAACTAAATGCTCTATAGAGAGGAATAATGAGAAAGAGAGTCACAAGCAATACCACGGGGAGCAACTGGATCCTCAAGATATGGGATTCTAGTACGCGTTTTGAACAAGCACACACACAACAGGGTACACACGATGATAATCGGTTTGATTTATCTTATTCGTTTCTATAAACGGAAACAAGGAAAGGATCATGGTGGCAATGGCGAAGAACGGAATGGTGATGGGATGAAGGAGAGTCAGTTGTGATTCGTTTTGATGGACTTTTGGTTTTGTTTTGTTTTTTTTTTTTTGCAATACAAACTCACGTGGTAGTTGAAAACCTGCTGCCGCCGCTGCCGCTGGCCGCCGCTGCCGCCGAGTCTTGCTGCTGTTGCGAATGCAAGTGCAAATGCGTATGGGAGTGTGCGTGATATTCGCCAGCCAAGCGCAACTGTAACAAGTGAACAGAAACCAACAACATAAAACATGATTGACGTTTCGATGCTGATACGTACCATCGGATCGGATGGATCCAGCCCAACAGGATGCGGTGGCAAGCCTGTGTCGTGTCGATCAGTTTGAATTTTTTGGTTTTAGCGTTTCATTGTCATTTCGTTTCCGTTCAATGTTAACATTTTTTGTTTTGTTTTGGAAAGGGATTTTTTTTAACGATCATACATCGGATATAATCGTCATAGTTGTTGTTCGAAAGAAAGGTTTTTTTGTATAAAGATAGATGAGTGGCGGTTTCACCGTACCACAAATTCGCAAGCACAAAACGTGATGGGCGCGTGATGGTGAGAAGAAAACAATGATTTGATCGTTTTTGTTTATATAGTTTGTGTTAAAAATGCAATTGGCATCGGGGAGGGTGGTAAAAGTAGACCGTCCAGACCGTGCAGCGTTGAAAGTACGTCCCATCGGACGATACACAACAGAGCATTTATGGAAATCATAAAAAAAATATTACGAAATTACCAAGGGGGGCAAGGGGCACACGCATTGACATTTTACCATAGCACAAAATGTAGTTGGCAAAAATGGATTCATTTGTTTCCAGTTGGCAGAGAGTTGTTGTTGGCAGTGGCCGCGGGGTGTCGGCATCGGCGTAGTGGTTACGGTTTGTTCCGTAGATGTTTGTATTATGTTTTAGTTTTTGGTTGTTGTTGTAGTTTGTTTTTTTTTTGTTTACAAGGACAAAGATAAAGGATTGGGATGCGGGATTGGAACGGAAGTTGAATGATAAATCACAATAAAACCGCATTATCAAACGTCGATGAGAAGCCCAGTGTAAGTACGCGTGGCAGCGGGGTCGCGTCGGTTGCGGTTGATGCGGTCCAAATCCAGGCATTCAATATAGTTGGATCATCACCGTGCACGGACGACGGAACGGCGATCGCGTTAATCAAAGCATGGACGTACCGAACATATACACACACAAACACACATTCGCGCGCATTCCAGGTGTCACGGAATTTGGTGTTCGACGTGGGAATAAGAAAAGAGAAACACAAAAGAAAAAAGATAACCGTAAGAAATGAGTGTGTCGAACGATGATGAGGTGAAGAAGCGTGACGAAACATGTCGGTTGGTTGTTGAGCAAAAAGAAGGAAAGGATACTAAAAACACATTTGTTTCCGCTCGGATGTGCTGGGTGCTAGAGCCGCTAGCAGTGTCCTACAGGATCGATACGTTACCTATTCGTTCGCGTTCGAGTTGTGCGATGGCAGCAGGGTTACCGTATAGGGCAGGAAACTGCGACGGATGCATTCCTCTGAAAAAGGGAATAAAAACGTAACATTAGTACAATATGCTGGCTCGCCATCACGCAAACACAACGAAAACGCTTACCTCATGCGGTAGTACTCCATCCAGTGCGGATCCAGTCGAGACGGGCCCATACCGGGCTGGTTCTTGAGGTCCTCAAATTCCCTAAAAAAGATGTCCCTGTTAATCGGAGAAATTTCGCAAAAATCGATCAATATCATTCTATGAACGAAAGCGCCAGGATGGACGGGCAGGACAGATAAAAAACACAGCGAGAATAACGCAAGCACACACAAACGTTCAGACACACGCGGGCCCACAAACATTTCACTGATTTAAATCGAAATGTTATGCAGATTGCATAGTTTATGGTACGGATTTGACGTGTCAGCCTGAAACTATGCAATTTGTGCAAGAAACATCTTAACACTTTGCCAAGGCATTACTGTCACTTTGTGGGACGTTCGATAGGAATGCTTATTGCTAAATTAGTTGTGTGAAATGTAATGATTGCGTAAGCAAAAGCTATACAACACTCGCCGAACGCGCGGTGTTTGTGTCGGTGTGATTGAGTTTTCCTCTGGTTTTTCTCTCGTGCATAATAAATGATATTGAATTTTGAGTAGATGACTTTGGCATGAAATTATCATAATATCCCACAAGCTCTCGGAAAAATACTACTACCACAGTCTACACACGCGCAAATAATACTTCCAAATCGACTCCCACCAGCCAATCGTGATTAATCAATAATTTTGAAGCAATTTGTAAACCGACGGATAAGCAGTATTTTTCGAGCGACTAACGAAAACATAATACCATTAATTTAGCCAATTTTGATGTGACAGAAAAAAAAGACACATGCAGATGGAGCGACACAGTACGCAAGAATGTGGGATGGAATGTTGATAGGGGGATTCAATGGAAGAAAAGCGATTATGAGCAAGTCGATATGAGAATATTTTCCATTTTGAATGAATAGAGGAATAGATTGCGAATCGCGCATGATGCAATTTCGAAGCAAAAAGGAATATAATGCAACCGCGCTAATAGTGATAGTGAAAGCACATACTAAATGAAACGCGCAAATAATATCATTGCAATGAGTTTTCGAGATGGTTAAGCGCCTGCAAAATACACGTTTGGGATGAATGTTTTCGATAACACGGAAAAGCAGCATAAACTAAAACAGTGGGAAAGGATATGAACGAAAGAAAAAAAACATTCCACATATATTATACCTTTCTCTATTGTACAGTGGATGGTATGGTGGCGGGACCATGGTCTCCACGGGACTACACACACACAAATCAAACCGGAACAAGAGAATATATTCGAGAGAAAAGAGAAAAGAAAAAGAAACATATGAAACAACGTTCGACGGAGTCGCCGAGTTCGGAGGTGGAAGAGAGAGGGAATCGAAGAGAGAATAAAATGACGCAATCGCAATAAATGCGGTAAAACACAACAAAAAGAAAGCTTCTACCCGACCGATTGCAAGAGTCGGCAAGAGTTGGAGGAGGACAATCGGGATGAGGGTTAGAGGAGTTGAGATTACAAAAAAAAAAAACAACAGCCGGCAAAAAATATCGTAATTGGCTTGGTAAAAAAAAGCCGCAGCACATCAACATTCTCTTCTAAATGCTTCACACGGCACATATCACATCCGAATGGTAGCTCCAGCTTTTGCACGTTCCCCTCCAATGGGAACGGATCAGTTGTGGCAGCTGCTGCTGTTGTAAGAAGATGAGTCGCCGACTCCGAAACGACATACCTGAAACCGACGTGTGGCCGCGCGTACTCGGACAACTGGCGCAGGGCCGGCGTATCCGGGTACGGTTTGATGTCCGGTTTCATCGACTGCTGCCCGGGTGACGGATGCCCCGGATGGTGACCGGGTGGTGGTGGCCCCGGTGGACCACCAGGACCACCGCTACCGGCACCACCCGCACCACCGCTTCCGCCTGCACTGCCCGGTTTTCCGGATTGTTGTTGCTGCTGCTGTTGCTGCTGCT